>PVKV010038637.1:0-13740 GCA_004027835.1 Alouatta palliata | reverse complement strand
GGGGGGAAAAAGGGGAGGGACAGCAGGGGGTGGGGAGTTGGGGAGGGATAGCATGGGGAGAAATACCAGATATAGGTGATGGGGAGGAAGGCAGCAAATCACACTGCCATGTGTGTACCTATGTAACAATCTTGCATGTTCTTCACATGTACCCCCAAACCTAAAATGCAATAAAAAGTATATATTAAAAAAAAAAAAAAAAGATCATGTTATCTCACCATTCAGGGATAACCACTTTTGACTCCACTCTGATGTACATTTAATTTTTCTATATATTTTTTTCTTCCTTTCCTTTCTTCCTATTTTTCTCATACATGCACACACATATGTATGCATTCTTTTCAAACATGAAAGAATCCAATGCGATAGGTTTTATAAACCTTTTTACATTTAACGGTCAAATTTGTGCCAGTAAACACTCATTAACCACAACATTCTTAACTGATTATTCATTTCTTTCTTAAGTACTATCTATAATATTCCTGTTGTGTATTGGGCATTGTTCTAGACCTGGCAGATACCTAGATAGGCAGGAGGTAATTGCTCCCAGGGAGCTTGTATTCTAGTGATAAATTAAATGCAATCAGTACACACACAAATAAGAAAATATCAGATGTTGATTCGTGTAAGACAGATAAATCATTTACAGTGATGGAATAGAGAACGATTGATTTGTGTGGTCCAAAAAAATCCCTGAATCCATAATATTTGAATTATAAGATTTGAATGATAAGAAGAAAGAATTATGTTGGCAAATCATATTTGTGATAGAATTCTAGACAGAGAGAACACTGAGGTGAAATGTCCCAAGGCCTTGAAATGTTGGCATAACAGGTAAAAGGGTGTGGGGTGGAGAGAGTATTACATATAAAAGGATGAGAGATTTCTAGGTGCCAAAATTTGTAAGATTTTGAATACCAAGTAAAGAAACTTGGAGTTTATCGTCAGTGTCATAGGAAGTTACACAAGTGTCATGCCCTTTGCCTGTTTGTTTAAATTTTTATTTATTTAGAGACAGGATCTCACTCTGTCTTTTGCCCAGGCTGGAATGCAGTGGCATAATCATGGCTCTCTGCAGCCTTGAACTCCTGGGCTCAAGTGATCGTCCTGCCTCAGCTTCTCAAGTAGCTAGGACTACAGGTAAGCACCATCACACCTGGCTAATAAAAAAAAATTGTAGAGACTGGAGCCTTGCTGTGTTACTCAAGCTGGTCTCAAACTCCTGGCCTCAAGTGATCCTCCTGCCTCAGCCTCCTGAAATGCTGGGATTACAGCCATGAGCCACAGTGCCCAGCAAGTGATATGTTTTGATTAAAATTTTTAAAGAAAGATCATTCTGGCTGCTGGGTGCAGATTTTACTAGATAGAGGTTGGAGGAGAAGCACAGAAATCAGGTTGCAGGCTCTTGCAGTGGCCAGGGCAGAGACCACAGGCTTCTGGACTGTGATTACTGTCAAGGAGACAGGCAGGCTCAGAGTAGGTTTTGGAGAATGATGAAACAGGGTCTGCCAATGGCTGGGAATTGGGGTGATATCTGGGAAAATGAGAACAATTAATAACAGCTCTAGATCAACACGGTCCAATAGAAAAAGGTGTAAGGCACATATGTATTTGTTTTCTAGTAGCCAGTTTAAAAAAGCAAAAGGAACAAGAGAAATTAATTTTAATGATCTATTTTATTTGATTCTTCATACTCAAAATATGTATGAAGAATTAACTATTACTCATGTATAGCTAATAAAAACATTAATAAATAATGCTACATTAAAAAAAAAATTCGTTGGTGCTAATCCTTTGAAACCTGCTTTGTATTTTACACTTAGAACACATCTTAATTCAGGTTAACCACACATATTTCAAGGGCTCAAGAGCCACATGTGCCTAGGTAGTTAGCATATTAAACAACATCACTGTAGATATTTGGCCTCACAGTTGGAAGTACAGTGGCATCTGTTCCTGAAATAGAAGAAAAATAGAAGAACAGAATTGCGGAGGCTGGGATCCGGAATTTTATATTAATCCTAAGAGGTTTTGATGCATGTTAGACATCCAAATGGAGCTGAGAGTTAACAGTTGAACCTATTTAATAGCTTATTAGTATTCAGTTAAACAGATGTAACATAATTTGTATTAACAGCCTTTTACCTCAGGAATATTTAAAATACTACGCTTTTATCAAATATAGTACAATGTAGTCTCGTGTACTTGTAACTTTGTTTACTTTCTGAAATCTTCAAATAATTATTTCTAGAAGCAGAAATTATATGTCTTAGTATACTCCAACCTTACAGGCTTTTGATATATTGACCACTTTTTCTGCAAAAATATTAGATTCATTTATTTTTGATTAGCAGTATATGACAAAGCTATATCTTTCATATTCTATTACTGAGTATGATGAGGTTTTAAACACACATAAAATGTCTTAAAAAGCCCATCTCTGATGAAGAGTTTTTGACATTGTGCAAGTAAGACACAATGAACAGAAAAGTCATTCCAGTAAGAAGCTCTGAGTCCAGTGAGGAAAGCTTTATTAGAAGGATATTCAGTGGTAAATCAAATATGTAGCTTTTTGTTTGTTTTAATTCTTTAGCTTTTTTTTTTTCTCCAAGCAAACATTAGCTATCAACAACAACAGTTTCATGGGGAAAAGCTCATGGAATTCTCTTGGTTTATGTAGACTGAATCATATCTATAAAAAGATATTTGGAATCATTAAATCTGTAAGATGTTTGCCCTCTAAAATATTTCTCAATTTAAAAAGCTGTGATTAAAGATAAACTAATCTATAAATTATTCTTTTCAAATATATGACCAACTTTTGTAAACATAGAGGTCTATTTGTATTATGCCTGTGTTTACCCCTGGCATTTCATTTGAGGTTATGTTTTTCCCCAATTCAAATTTAATGCAAAAGACATTCATTAAAACTGACATTAATAATCTCTCTTCAAATTTAGCAAGTCACGATCTCCAAGGGTTGAGATTGTGAGAGTTATTGTGTTCATTTATTACATAAATGCATATTATCCTGAAAGTGGGTACAGATATGAACAGAAAACATGCACTGTCTCTAAAATCTGGAAGCTTAGGTGCTGGTAGGGAGACAGATATTCACAAAATAATTACATAAGTAAATATGAAATATCAAATTTGTTATGTGGCATAACAGATAAATCCATGGTAATATAAAAGCCTAAAATAGAATAATTTGATCTATTCAAGAACATCAGGAAAGACATCCCAAAGAAGACAATTGACCCAACGTTTACTGATGAGTAAGAAGGAATTTACTAGACAGGAAGGAGAACAGAAAGATACAGAAAGGTCGATGTAACTTGGATGGCAAGAGCAAGGACAATTCGTGAGAGCTGAGTCCACGGAAGAGGAAGAGAAATCAGACTGGATGTCTGGACTATAGAGGATGTGATGGGATTTCTCTTGCATTTATTCTAAAAGCAAGAGAAAGCTTTGAATTTTTCCATCAGGGATGTTCCCATGATCAGATATGATACTGAGAAGATAATTTTGAAAGCAATGTAAAGAACATATAGGAAGGATTAAGAAAGAATATCAGCAGGTCATTTAGGAGAAAAGTCATAAGAGTTCAAGGAGAAGGTGATGCTGAACTTGGATTCAAATGGAGTTTGGGATTGGTAGGAGAGAGAGATTGATTAATTTCTTAGAAAAGTAATTCTATGGGATGTGCAACACATTAGATACGGGGTCCAAGCTTAACTTTTAGATTCTGCTTCATGTTGCTGGATGGATGGTGATAAGATGGGGATATGAGGAGGTGTCTATAAGCTCTCTTTCAATATGCCTTCTTTAAAGCATCTATGAGAACTTAAAGAAAGGTCTTTTAAAGACCCTTTGGTAAGAGATACCTAGACATGATAGACAACATATTCATGTGATAAGACAGCATCAAAGAGGGTATTTTCTCAAAGTGAGGGTGGATCAATAATTCAATAATGTCTATAAAGCACATTTCTTCTCAAATAAGGAAGGCAGCAATGTGTCAGAGTAATAAAGAAATCAAACATGAGGCCACTTATTCAGGTTACATACAGAATAAGAAGGGAGGATGGATAAATGACAGCTAGATAGATGGATAGATAGGTAAGTAGATAAGGTAGGCAGGTAGGTAGGTAGGTAGGTAGGTAGGTAGGTAGGTAGGTAGGTAGGTGGGTGGGTAGATAACATTATACCTGTTTTATCTATAATGTCACAGCACTTTTACTCATAGTCAACACTCAATAGGAACTGAGTGAGTAAAGGATGATGATCAATATACATATATGTGCATATACATGCAGGAACTCTGTTTTGAAGATTGATGACTAATAAAGTTGAACTTTTGGATTTAAGTGTAATGCCAGATATCCTAGTGTAGTAGTTTCATTAATAGTGTATCCAAAGTAATTTAAATGTGTCAGGATCTTCAAATTTTGTAAGGAGCTTATCAGCCAGTGTATTAGTTTTCTAGGTCAGCTTAAGGAACATAGGAGACTAAACAACAGAAATTTATTTTGTCTCATATTTCTGGAGATCAGAAGTCCAAAATCAAGGTGTCCTAACTCCTTGTGAGGGAAGGGCTGGTTTCCTCCAAGGGCTGGGAGGAAGGGCCTATTCCAGGCCTCTCTCCATGGCTGGGAGACAGCTGTCTTCTCAGTTTATCTTTCCCTATCGACTTCTCCCTAAATGTGTCTCAGTATCCAAAATTTCCCTTTTAATGAGGGTACCAGTCATATGGATTAGGGCCAACTCAGATAACCCTATTTTGATAATATCCATAAAATTCCTGTCTCCAAATCAGGTCATGTTCTGAGGTACTGGGAATTAGGACCTAAGCATATAAGTTTCAGGAAGATACAACTCAATTTATAACAGGCAGGGTCTGGGCATGGTGGCTCAGGCCTGTAATCCCAGTACTTTGGGAGGCAGAGGTGGGCGGATCATTTGACATCAGGAGTTTGAGGCCAGCCAGGCCAATGTGGTGAAACCCCATCTCTACTAAAAATACAAAAATTAGCTGGACATGGTAGCAGGCACCTGTAATCCTAGCTACTTGGGAGGCTGAGGCAGGAGAATCGCTTGAACCTGGGAGGCAGAGGTTGCAGTGAGCCAAGATTGAGCCACTGCACTCCAACCTGGGGGACGAGAGTGAGACTCTGTCTCAAAATAAAAATAAAATAAATAAAACAAATATATGTAGACCTATGCTTATGGATATGTGGGTATGAACATGCATGCATATACATGCAAATGAGTGTACATATATGTGTATATCTATAGACATATATGTCTATATATGAGATTATATTTTTCATTATGTATTTTTTCTTGGAACACCTTTAAGAAATAAATGAAAGTGTTATTAATTCATCTTAGCAAATAATAAAATCAAGTTTAACAGGACCAAACATTCTAGCAGTTATTTAACTGCTGACATATCAAAACCTAACACTTTTTAGGGAAAAATAACATAATCCAGCATCCCTAATTTATTATCCACAAATACAAGCATATAACAAACAGTTACTAGACACAGGAATAAGGAAGAAAAATGTGACACATAATCAATTTAAAAAGCAGATAATAGTGTAGTAAAAGCAGATTGAATTGACTTAAAGAAACCAACCAACTTTAGGATGTTGAATCTTTCCTCCTAAAAGAATAGTATCACTTTTTATTTGTTCAAGGCGTCGTTTTTGCCAATCATTTCCTTCAAATAGATTTTTATATCTTCCACCCCAACATGGCTTATTTTATTTTGTTTTATTTTATGTTTTGCTTTAGTTAATGATTGCTTTCTTCAAACCTTCTAATTGATGGTTGGTTTGGTTTCTTGCCTTTTCTTAAAGGTGACAGGAAATGCTATTGATTTTTTCTATATTAGTTTTAAGGTCTTCTGTTTTGTTGAATCATAATATTGTCTTAAATTACTTTATAGTTATTCATTCCTCTTAAATTTTCCAGGTACAGTATATTTCTGAAAATAGTCATAGTGTTTATTCATCCTTCTCAATGTTTGCAACTCTTTTTCTTATCAAATAATTTTAACTGAAAATGCTAATAGGGGTCTCTTTGTTACCTTCTGTAGGTACACATGACGCTCGCCTTTTGGCATTCTTCTCTATTAGCCTCTTTATTGGCCGAATTTTCTCACCAAGTAGTTCTTTTCTCTTCCATTTTAACAGAGGATCCAAATGATTTTTTTGGTGTTTCAATAAGTGTACTTTTTCTGCTAGGTCAAAAATAAAAACAAGGAAAGTAATAGAAACATTAGGCAAACCAGTAAGGAAGCTATTGTAGAAGTCTAAAAGAAAGATAGTGATTAAAATTCCAAATAGACTTTGACTAGATAGAGAAAAGTTGGTTTCAGGGTACATTTTGCAGGTAAATCCTGATGTGGATGAAAGGATTGGGGAAGAAAGGTAAAAGACAAAAGGAGAAATCCACATTATTTTCCAGGTTTTGCTTAAGCAACGGGACGGATAGTGCCCTGTTCATGGGACGGAATAAGTTTCGGAGAAAAAACTCCCAAAACTTCATTTTCACATGCCAGATTTGTGAAGCCTATTAAGCATCCCCAGGTAGATAGTTACAGATAGACTCTATTGATTAGGGTAGAATTCCAGAAGACATGACTGTGGTTGTCAACAACAGGTTGATGTACTTAATACTTGGTGAGATCTCCTAGACAGTAGTATACATGAAGAAGAGAAGAGGATCAGAATCTAGACACATTACTCATAAGCAAACTAGAATTGCCAAACATTACATAAAACCCATACTGTAAAGGCTGTGTATTTATTTTACAAAGGTATTAATTTGATGGGCCTTTAAAATAAAGACTTGATAAAGAATTAAATATTGCTTTCTAAAAATCCAGTTTATATGTAATACTTAACGAGTACATCTAGATTAAAGAGAAGTTCAATTTTACTTAGTACTTAATGTGGAATGATAAGTAGTTCATTCAGAATTCTCCCATTTATTTATTTTTTTTGTTCTCTTCAATGCACAATCATCATTTTGTATTTCTCCTTTCTCCCTCATACAGGAGTATTACATTCAGAGTTTCAAGTGGAAGAAACAGACAAGTTCATGTACATTTGATTTCAGGCATTGTGCAAACAAGCAAATGATATGAAATAGAGTCAGAATTTTAAGGGACTTTATCTTTGGCTTTAAAAAAATTGGTACTTCAGGATTTTCTAGATATAAGATCATATCATTGGCAAACACAGATAGTTTAACTTTCCTTTTCAAATCTAGATGTGCTTCATTTCTCTCTCTTCCTTGAATGCTGTATCTAGGACTGTCAGTACTATGCTGAATAGGACTGGTGAAAGTGAGCATCCTTGTCTTGTTCCAGTTTCTAGGGAAAGTGCTTTTCTCCATTTTGTATGATGCTGGCGGTGGGTTTGTCAAAAATGGATCTTATTATTTTGAGGTATGTTCCTTCTATGCCTAGTTTCTTGAAGGCTTTTAATCATGAAGCGTTACTGGATGCTTTTTCTACATCTATTGAAATAATTATATGTTTTTGTTTTAAATTATTTATGTGATGAATCATATTTATTGATTTGCTTATGTTGAACCATCCTTGCATCCTTGGAATGAAACACATTCGATCATTTGATGTGCTATTGGATTGGATTTGCTACTATTTTGTGGAGGGTTTTTTCATTTATGTTTATAAGGGATATGATATAGGTCTGCAGTTTTGTTTGTATGTGTGTGTCCATTGTAGGCTTTGGTATCAGGGTGATCATGGCTTTGTAGAATGAATTAGCAAGTTTTTGGAATGTAAAAAATAAACAGTGATATTAAGAAACATAGTTTTTATTAAAGGCTTTATCTGCACATGTAAAAATATTAATGTCTTTAGAAACATTCCAAAGTTTTTATAGACATAAAATAAAGCAAGGGAAGTGTTTGCGTCATTTTGAAGATAAGTCTGATATTCAGCACTCTGGGGATATGATCCACTAATCCAAAAACTTAAATTGACTTTGACCTAAATCGTGCCAACCAGTTTAATTAAATATAGAGATGGAGGAAACATTATATGATTATTGTACTCTCAGTGCTATTTTGATTTTCTCACTATTAAAATAAACCCAAAAATTGAATTTAGAATTATAACGAAATAAGAGCAACTTCACCATCACCTCCCATCCATGGAAGTCTAAAAACGCAAACAAACAAGCAAAACAAAAATTTTAAAAAATGATAATAGATAACATACTTGACCAGAAAAATTAAGTTGTCTCAATTATGCTATTGTGTTACCTTCAGCTTTTTTGAATGTAGCACATAAATTGGGGTTGATTTATGCTTAATACAACCACGTGATCACTCACACATTCTCCCTCTCTTGAGTTCATAGATTTACGCATATAGCTTCATGGTTTTTATCTCTGAAAAATCCACCAATCTGATATATCAGATTTAATATTTCAAAACTGTAGCAAACACAAGAAACTCTGAAAACTCTCATGGTGATACAGAAAATTTAAAACAAAGTATTTGTTATCAGAAAGATACCTACAAGAGCATTGAAGTTTTTCTTTCTAGATTCCATCTTGAGGCAAAATGCATCAGGTAGCCACAGGCACATCACATTTAAAATAGAGCAACTGCTGATATGGTGTTGAGCTGTGATATATGCTGGGTTGTTTGCGAAGCAAAGGAAAGATTTCATGTTTACTAGTAAAATATAGCAACCGAAAGTAGATTGTTTTATTTCCACTCTATGGGTATCAATAGTGAAAATAAAAAGTTGGGTAATGCTCTTAGCCAACTATTCTGTATTATGAAGAAACAATCCATTCCTAATTTAAATAAGATCAGTGTTTGCATCTGTCAAAGACATGAGCAAACTTACAAGTTCTGAGATTTCTATGTCTCTCCCAAAATTCCCCAATAGGGCCAGTCCTAGATTATATTTGGAATTTTGAAAAACATATATATATATATATATATATGTATATATATATATACACTCTATTCTATTACTTATGTTAATGTGAGTGCATGAGCATATTTTTCAACTGGAAGGCTACCTGGGCATGATGAACATGAAGCATGAATGGGGAACTCCTGCAAGAAGCCAAGTTAGAGGAAAATGGGAAGGTAAACACAGTCTGTTCCTACTAAACTTTTTTCTGAAATCACTATAAATAGGCACCCAGGTTAGGAGAACAGTGATGTGTACAGTGAGGGCCAGAGAAGGGTATGCAAGATTCAATTACATTTAAAACTTATCACCTAAAGTCTTGACTCCTCTAACCAAGCAAGTAAACAAACAAGTACACAAAATGACCTTTTCTCTTTATGAGAAGACCTAAGTGTCATCACTAAAACAGGTGAAGAGATTCATTTAACTGAACCAGTTTCGGAAATCAGAAGTGGTCATTGAACAAATAGAAATGGAGGACATTGGTTATGAAAGACATGGTCATCTTGTCTACGGCCATACCACCCTGAACGCGCCCGATCTCGTCTGAAAGACATGGTCATCTTTAGGTCTTTCCTAATCTGATTTATATTCATAAAACATCATGCTTATAGCATAAGCATCCTAAGTGAAAAGTTATACATAAATTGGGAATTTGTTTCGTGGTACTTTTTGCTGTATGTTTTCAATTTTATATTATATTTTGTTCATGTTGGTTGTTCTGTCACCTAAGGCTACTGAAGTGTAAGAACACAACAGCATGAGGAGGATTTACAATTCTTACCCTACTGAGGTCTCCAAGATGTCTTGAAATAAAAAGCATGCCAATTGTAATAAAACTACTGCTTATTACAGTTATTTGACTATATTTATGTAATTTTTCTTTTTTAAAAAATTATTTATTATACTTTAAGTTCTAGAGAACATGCAAATATCATGCAGGTTTGCTATGTAAGCTTTTTCAAATAAAATCCTATTGATGGATACAAAGTCCTATCTAGAAAGAAAAATTGTATCAAAGAAGATGTGTTCAGAAACATTGACCTAATGCACCATAGACTATAGAATAAATGAAATAAGACTACTCAAACCAACCAGAAAATAAAATGATAAACCACATTTGGATCACTCCAAAAAGTGCATTTTTTTATTATAGAAATCAAAGGTGAGTCCTATTACATGGGCAGTACATTTATATTTTACATTAATAATCCCTGTGATTAAACTAGAGATCAGAAATTTAAGAATTAAGTACCACTCATACATTTTTCTCATTTATAAAATACCCTTTTTCCCCCCAATTGATTCAAACAAAAAGGAATTAATTTTAAGGATTGTTCTTGATGAATGCTACTGAAATTGTAAAAGTAGTCTTTCATTATTTTGAGTTATCACATATTACCCATGAGCTCTGAAGTTCTGTCGTTTTGTCTTATTGATTATTTGCTGTTCTCACAAAGGACATTGCTTCTGTACTTCCTTCATGAACTCAAAAGAGCATTTGATGACATTATAAAATATATTCGGCTATTTGATTTTTATAATAGTTAATCTTCAAGGAAAGCATGAGAACTAAACTGCCAATCAGCAAGACATTTTAAAAGAGTTGTTCTTTTTTTAAACTTCATCATGATACAAAAATAACCCTCTGAGAATCCTTTTTCTGCCACAATAAAAGAAACAATTATGATAAACTTATCTTTTTAACCTAAGTCAAAACTGACTATAGAGAATTGCAACATAAAGAAGATAAACATTCACTACACAGTTGATGAAAACTAGCCATAAATTCACTGGCATCAGAAACTTGGACAAGTTCAAGGTTATCATTTTGTAGGCTGGACAGTTTTAGCACTAATGTGTCCTGATGATAGTTTTATTTTTTAAAATTTTTATGTATTTATTTAAAAAAATTAATTAATAAAATAGTTTTTGGGGAACAGGTGGTTTTGGTTACATGAATAAGTTCTTTAGTGTAATTACTGAGGTTTTGGTACACCCATCACCTGAGCAGTGTACATTGCACCCATGTGTAGTCTTTTATCCCTTGCCCCCTCTGTCACCCAGGCTGGAGTGCAGTGGTATGATCTTAGCCCACTGCAATCACTTGAGCCTCCCACCACAGCCTTCCAAGTAGTTGGGACTACAGGCACATACCACCATGTCTGGATAATTTTTATTTATTTTTTGTAGAACTGAGGTCTTACTATGTTGCCCAGGCTGATCTTGAACTCCTGGACTCAAGCAATCCTCCTCCCTTGGCCTCCAAAAAAGCTGAAATTATAGGCATGAGCCACTGCACCCAGTCTGATGACTGTTTAACTTCACTTTTCATACTTTCTTCTCCATTTCCAGCTTGGTTCTTGCCAGTTTTTGCAGTCATAAATTTTCACATCAGTATCTTCATCTTTGATCATTGCAATATCATTCACAGCACCACACAAACTAGACAAATTCTCTCTGTAGTCTAGGGTAATTTCTATTTCTCCTTTCATATTTTTTTATTCATGTTACGTCACCAGCAGGCTACTATATTGTTCTGCCAGTCTTGTAAGAGAATGTTCATAATTTCCATCTTTCTCAGTGAGCTTTCTCTGTCTGTCATGAAAGAGTTAGGGTTTCCTTTGATATGCAGGATTAGAAATAATGTCTCTGCCCTTTATCCCAATAAAAACATTTGATCCTTTATTAAATGCAATAATAATATTTAACTAATTTAACAACTATTTGTTTTGATCTCTTAATAACTCAGTCTGCATCAATATTTGGTTGGAGTTTAAGTTGCCAGGAGGTAAAGGCTATTTTGGTTTAATTGCTTCTATAAAAGCTTCACATAATGCCATATCCTGTTAGGTGTTTCATAAAGATGTTTCATGGTTGCATGCACTTAACATCACATACAGGTTAGGTGCTTTAAAAGAGTAGCTGAATACTTTCGTGTATGAATATTGAGGGGTTGGAAAAACACCACCTTCGTTCTCAGAGTCTACCAATTAAGATTTATTGATTGTATAATATTTATACACTCATAGGTTAAGATGCTATCCTAATAGTCATAAACTCTGGTTAGTAACATGGAAAATGTTTATGATATAATAAAAGTGGCTACTCTTCACTGAGTACACACTATGCAACAGGAACTTTATATAAATCACCTCAAAGTTTCTTGACTATATCTCGAGGGATGTATTTTGTCCTCCTCAGTGTACAGATGAGGAAATAGAAGTTTACTTAGCTTAGAGAGCTTTTCCACTGTTACTTAACTACTAGATGGTATTGAAGATTGTACCCAGGGCCTTTGACTTTTGAGTTCAAGAGTTTTTACTTCACTAGCCAATATTAACACTATTGAAACAATTGGGATGCAAAGTTTGCATGTGAAATGAAGCATGATTTAGAAAACAAGGTACAACTAAGAAAGTGAAGACTCAACATGGCAGTGAGTAGAATTATCAGGGATTTGCTGTCTTTTTCAAAATTTTCTTAATTGTTTTTGCAATAAATAACAATGGAAAAAAGAAAGGAAAAGTAAAAAAAGAACTAAGACAAGTTCAACATTGAGGCACTGATTTCTTTTATATGAAGGGACTTGGATTAATTAGATAAACTTTGTATAATTTTTCTTAGGGAAAGCATATAAAGACCTGCTCAAGACTAAGTAGGCATGGTTGTTAAAGGAAGCGAACGTCTCGATGACAACCTAAAAAAGAAACTGATAAGAAGTAAGATGAGCCTCAAAAGACTGGTATTATTATGTTTTTAATAATGAAGGCTTTAGCACTGTAATTGTTAGAATTTTATCTGTTCTATCGTGAAATAAGGATCTAGATAGTAAGCAGTAATTAAAGATTGACTTTGATTTAGATAATCCATTTTAATTGCATTTTTAATTGTAGTGAAAATTTCATGAAGTACCATCTAAAAATGCTGATGTAGAAAGATTAGCTAATCAAGATCATGCCGTTATATTTGAATTATTAGAAAGGGACCATGAGTGGTTAAGTGTAAAATACATCTTTCAAGTAACACACAAGTCCCTGTAATCTCATCTCACCTTCTGGGAACAATGTATAACAAATTAAAGCTGGTTCATGAAATGTCATACAATCTGGCAGCAAGATTCTAATTGATGAAGAAATGGCTATTTTAATGATTCTTTAACAACCATAGAAAATTTCAATTACTGGGAACCATGACAAAAACCTGCTTAAGGGGACAAAATAATTTCTAACAGTTTTCTTCAACTAACTCAGAAGCCCCAGTGGACTTTTTCTGATCTATTCTCACTTTTTTTATTTAGTTTGGCTGAACGGATGGACAGTTGATTTATACTGTGAATGTTTAAAAAACTATATACAAAATTAGAAAACATAACTTACAGTTTCCAGATATGCCTGGCCTACGATCACATTTCCCATGAACTCAGTGATCGATGTTAGTCTTGAGATGAATTTTCGACGTGTGAATTCAGGTTATATCAGTGGCCCTGCCCTCCTTTTTTTTTTTTTTTTTTTTAAGGCTTTTTTTCTTTATTTTTGGTTTGAAGGGGTTTTTTGTTTACAAATGTTGCAGAGACAGAAATAAGTCCCCAAAAACATGAACAAATAATTTTTTTTTATATACTTTTTATTGCATTTTAGGTTTGGGGGTACATGTGAAGAACATGCAAGATTGTTACATAGGTACACACATGGCAGTGTGATTCGCTGCCTTCCTCCCCATCATCTGTATCTGTTATTTCTCCCCATGCTATCCCTCCCCAACTCCCC
>PVKV010038636.1:0-13740 GCA_004027835.1 Alouatta palliata | reverse complement strand
CAATATGCAGTTCACATTACAAAGTCAACAATTCTTTCTCATCTGTGTGGTCAGTCACCCTTTGTTGTTCCTTCCTTGTAATTGTTTAATCTGGCCTCCCCTGCCACATGTTTTGGCTGCCTACTCTCCCTGCTCCTGTCAGTCAGGTTGTACGCAGGAATGCAAATGCACAGAAAAAGTCGAGTCAATTATAACTAATTAGGTGTTTTATCTGCTGCTTTGCATTATCTGTGCCCTCTACGGATACGCAGCATAGGCTGGTTGAACAACCACCCCTGGACTGGGGAGTGTTCTTAGATTCACACACAGCTCCCTATCGTCTGTGCTAACGAAGCGTGGATGTACAACAGAGACATTTAAAAACTAAGGTATACTTCACGCCGATTTTCATTGTACATTTTAGTGAGTGTTTACAACTTTATATACCTGTGTGACCATCACAACAATCAAGGCATAGTATACTTGCAACATCACAAAAAGTTTTCTTGTGCCATCTCTGCCAATCTGCCCCTACCTTGGCCCCTAGCAACCACCAGTCTGCTTTCTGTCACTGTAGATTAGTCTTTTCTAGGGTGTCACATAAATGGAACCATTGAGAATGTATTCACAAAAGTTATTTTTACTTGACTTTGGAATGGTTTCTCCAATTTCCTTCCCAGTGATGTCTGGTTCAGGCTGATACTAAAATGTGTTCACATTCCCTACATCCACCCTGAATTAACAGGGTGGGCAGAGCTGGGACAGGGAAGAAATGTGAGAGGCAGGACATGGAGGCTGCTGAGCAGAATTACTGGCAATGAGAAGAATGTTGGCTCTCACCAGTGTTTGTAGAATATGACAAAGTGTGTGTGCCCATATTGTGCCCTGAACCTATTTTCAAGGTCGTTCAATACAGAGTCTCCTAAATTTAACGGCCCAGGAATTGTGTGTGTTTTGCCTTGAATGGACATTTGGAAACTCAACTCTAGCCAGCCCCTCTCAGCCACGGAGTCATTGCTCCCTCTGGTGTAAACACAGAGATTTGCCACCCTGTGTCATGAAGCATTCCCACCCACCGCGCCCCTCCCTAGACTGAAAGTAGCCAAGGGCAGGCAAGAAAGCTTCAGTTTCCCTCTGGCTGCTGTTAGGCTCATTGGTCAGAGGCTGAGTTTGTGAACACAGAGGAACACCAAGAGCTCATCTGCTTGAGAGAGGACAGAACAGAGAGAAGGGAAACCCAGAGTCAGAACTACCTAGACATGCAAGATAGAGAGGTGAGGGGGCAGAGGTGCAGCCCGAAAAACAAAGCAAGAAGCAATAGAGGGATGAGTTTTTTCTCCATTTATGAGACATCCTAAAAATTTACTCCTCTGCCCAAAATAGATTCAGATCCAGGATATGAGAATCCTTGAGAAGTGAATTTTAACATGGAAATACTGATAAATCTTTTAAACAACTTATACACCTCCAGGTGCTGCTGGACCTGCTTAATACCTTTAAACCTCCAGTAACTCCAACCATGGTGTTTAAAGTCTCATAAATCCGCAGTAGCTTAAAACAGGGAAATATAAATCACGTTCAGGAGCTTAGGGGTAGGGACAGGAGATGGGCATCCCAATGCCATTTAAAACCACAGCACAAAGCAGGAGTTGCAGTTCTCGTCTCTGATAAAATAGACTTTAAACCAACAAAGATCAAAAGAGACAAAGAAGGACATTACATAATGGTAAAAGGATCAATGCAACAAGAAGAGCTAACGATACTAAATATATACGCACCCAATACAGGAGCACCCGGATACAAGTTCTTAATGACTTAGAAAGAGACTTAGACTCCCACACAATAATAGTGGGAGACTTTAACACTCCATTGTCATTATTAGACAGACCAAAGAGACAGAAAATTAACAAGGATATCCAGGACTTGAACTCAAGCCTGGACCAAACAAACCTAATAGACATTTACAGAACTCTCCACCCCAAATCCACAGAATCCAGAGAATATACATTCTTCTCAGCACCTCATCACACCTACTCTAAAATTGACCACATAGTTGGAAGTAAATCATCCTCAGCAAATGCAAAAGAATGGAAATCATAACAAACAGTCACTCAGACCACAGTGCAATCAAGTTAGAACTCAGAATTCAGAAACTAACTCAGAATCGCACAGCTTCATGGAAACTGAACAACTGGCTCTTGAATGTTGACTGGATAAACAATGAAATGAAGGCAGAAATAAAGATGTTCTTCGAAACCAACGAGAATGAAGACAGAATGTACCAGAATCTCTGGGACACATTTAAAGCAGTGTCTAGAGGAAAATATATAGCAATAAATGCCCACATGAGAAGCAAGGAAAGATCTAAAATTGACACCCTATCATCAAAATTAAAAGAGCTAGAGGAGCAAGATCAAAAAAACTCAAAAGCTAGCAGAAGACAAGAAATACCTAAGATCAGAGAAGAACTGAAGGAGATAGAGATACAAAAAAACTCTTCAAAAAAATCAATAAATCCAGGAGCTGGTTTTTCAAAAAGATCAACAAAATAGACCACTAGCCAGATTAATAAAATACAAACCATCATCAGAGATTTTTACAAACAACTCTATGCACATAAATGAAATACTACAAACTGGGTGTCTTAAACAACAAGCACTGATTTCTCACAGTCCTGGAGGATGGAAGTCTGAGATTAGGGTGCCAGTATGGTTGGGTTCTAGCAAGGGCCCTCTTCTTGGTTTATGTACAGCTGTCTTCTTGCTGTGCCCTCACATGGTAGAAAGAAAGCTAGTTCTCTGGCCTCTTCTTGCAAGGGCACTAATCTCACTCATGAGGGCTCCATCCTTATGCTAATTACCTTCCAATGCTTCCACTACCAACTATCATCACATAGGGTACTTTGGAGAAACAGAAACATGCCATCCATAACAATTTTCTTTTCCTTACTTTGGATTTACTTTACTTCTTTTAAAAAAAAAGAAAGAGAAAAAAAAAAAAAAGAGAAATCAAGCCATACAAAGACACGAGGGAACCCTAAAAACATATTACTAAGTGAAACAAGCCAGTCTTTAAAGGCTATATACTATATACTTCTAATATATGAAATGGTAAAACTGTGAACACTGTAATAAATTAGTGGTTGCCAGGGATGGTGGAGAGAGAAAGAGAGAAATAGGCAGAGCACAGAGGATTTTTAGGACACTGAAACTATTCTGCATGATACTATAATAATGGATACGTCATTATGCAGTTGTCAAACCCCATAGAACATACAACATCAGGAGTGAAACCTACTGTAAACTACAAACTTTGAGTGATAATGATGGGTCAGTGTAGGCTTATTGTAACAAATGCAGGAGAGCAAGATGGCTGACTAGACGCAGCCAGGTGGAATAGCTCCCACTGAGGGACCGAGACAACTGGCAGGCTCCTAACAGATCTTCCGAAGGGAGGCACTGAATGTAGATGGAGAGAAGACACAGAACTGGGCTGAAGAAAGAGAAAGTGGAACGTGCACAGGGCTGCCATATACCGGGATTCATTCCTGGACCCTAATGGCTCCAGGGCAATGGGTGAGTCGAATGGGCAAGGAACAACCTACTCTTGCACAGGCCTCTGGAATGCTGGCAGGAGGAGACTCCTTGACCACTATGGACACTCAAATTGTCAGGGAGAGCTTCTTAGAGAACTGATAGGGGCAGCAAGCCTGTGGAGCCCAGAAGGTTTGGTGCAGGAGCCTCTGTAGCAGAGCATGGCCAGGGATGTGCACCTCCCTAGGCTCAACTTGCTCCCATAGGAGATGTTAGCCCTAGGGGAACTGTCAGATCCGAACTCTGCAGGGTGGTCTTGCCCATCAGATGGGGCCAGTCCAACCTGAGCACACCTTAGTCTACTGGCTTTTTCTAGGGCCCCACCCTAGCCATGGCTACTTGCAGGGCAGTCTCGGGTGCCCTGGGGCCCTGCACCTTAGCTTCTGCACTGGTATACTGTGCCTGACTGGTGGAGAGCTCCAGCAGTGTGGCTCCAACAGCCACACAGCATTCCACCCTGTCCCTCTCCATACTGAAGCCTTCCCCAGGCCCACAGCAACTCCCCACATAGTTTTGCTGGCATGTGTCTGCGTGGGTGATTTTGCTTTCCTTGCCCCACCAACGCACAGGAGTGCAGTCTGCCCCTCTTCCCCCACCAACCACCATAGCAGATGGAGCTTTGGCAGGCACAGAGCCAACCAACCCTGTCCCCGCCAGCACCCCGCCCTTGTGCTAACACTGCACAGAGAACAGTAGATTCTCCCACATGCTGAGCAACCATTCTTGCTTGCAGGACACAGAGAAGGCACCTAGACCTGCATGCACCACCACCCTGTCCTTGAGCCAACACCAACTCCAGCATGACCATGCACACAATCACTAGCAGGGGCCCCTTGCCCATCCCAGCTGGTTGCCTCTGTCTCTTTGATGAATGCCCATAGGGAGGCTGGCACCCTGGTACCAGCTAGCACTCTGCCACAGCTGCCACCACTTGGATGGATCCCACTGTCACCACACCAAAGGCTTTGGCTGATGCCACCCATCCCAGTGTAGTAATCAGCAGTCTGGGAGCACCTTGGCACCCCTCCACCTCCTCACCCTGCCAGAGCAGTGAATTCTTAACCTTGGGGAGCCAGAGAACAAAGGGCCCAATACAAGTCCTCAGAGTTAGAGCATGCAATTCAGGAGTTGGGAGATGAACACTAGCCCACTAAAATCTTCCAGAAATAAAGCTAGTTGGCTGAATCCACCTTACACCACAAACAAACCCTCAAAGTCATGAAATAGGATAAAAGGGAAAAAAATCCAACTTCAAAGACTGAAGGTAGATAAGCCCACAAAGATGAGAAAGAATCAGTGCAAGAGCCCTGACAACTCAAAAAGCCAGAGTGTCTTCCTTTCTCCAAGGCAGCACCACCACTCCAGCAAGGATCTGAACCAAGCTGAGATGGCTGAAATGACAGAAATAGAATTCAGAATATGGATAGGAACTAAGATAATTGGGCTATAGGAGTACATTGATATCCAGTCCAAGGAAGCTAAAAATCATGATAATACAATGCAGGAGCTGACACACAAAAGAGCCAGCGTAGAAAAGAATGTAACTGACCTGATAGAGTTGAAAAAACGCACTACAGGAATTTCATAATGCAATCACAAGTATTTACAGTAGAATAAACCAAGCAAAGAATCTCAGAGCTTGAAGACTGGCTTTCTGAAAGAAGACAGTCAGACAAGAACACAGTAAAAAGAAGAGAAAGGAATGAAAAAACCTCTGAGAAATATGGGATTATGTAAAGAGACCAAATCTATGACTTATTGGTGTCTCTGAAAGAGACGGAGAGAATGGCAGAAAACATTATAATATAATATAACTATTTTATAACTGATTATATCAGAATATCATCCATGAGAATTTCCCCAACCCAGCTAGAGAGGCCAACATTCAAACTCAGGAAATGTAGAGAACCCCAGGAAGATAATCCACAAGAAGATGATTCCAGACACATAATCATCACATTCTCTGAGGCTGATATAAAAGAAAAAATGTTAAAGGTAGCTATAGAGAAAGGTCAGGTCACCTACAAAGAGAAGCTCATCAAACTAACAGTGGACCTCTCAGCAGAAACTCTACAAACCAGAAGAGACTGGGGGCCAATATTCAACATTCTTAAAGAAAGTAAATTTCAACCCAGAATTTCATATCCAGCCAAACTAATCTTCATAAGTAAATGAGAAATAAGATCCTTTTCAGACAAGCAAATCCTGAGAGAATTTGTTACCACCAGACCTGCCTTATAAGAACTCCTGAAGGAAGCACTAAATATAGAAAGGAATGACCATTACCAGCCGCTACAAAACCACAATGAAGTACATAGACCAATGGCAGTGTAGAACAACCATGTAAACAGGTCTGTAAAATAAGCAGCTAACATCATGACAGGATCTGCCAAATGATCTTTGGCAACGTCGGGGAGAACAAACCATGGGGAAAGGATTCCCTATTTAATAAATGGCGCTGGGATAACTGGCTAGTCATATGCAGAAGATTGAAACTGGACCCTTTCCTTATACCATATACAAAAATCAGTTCGAGATGGGTGGAAGACTTAACTGTAGAACCTAAAACTATAAAACACTGGAAGATAAACTAGGACATACAATTCTGGGCATAGAACCTGGCAAAGATTTTATGATAAAGATGCAAAAAGCAACTGCAACAAAAACAACAATTGACAAATGGGACCTAATTAAACTTAAGAGCTTCTGCACAGCAAACCAGACTATCAACAGAGTAAACAGAGAACCTTCAGAATGGAAAAAAAAATATTTGCAAACTACACATTTCACAAAAGTCTAATATCTGGAGTCTACAAGGAATTTGAATCAACAAATGGGCAAATGACATGAACAGATACTTTTCAGAAGACACACACGTGGCCCAAAAGCATATGAAAAAACACACATTACTAATCATTAGAGAAATACATATCAAAACCACAGTGAGATACCATCTCCCACCAGTCACAATGGCTACATATGTTTTTAAGACAGGATCTTGCTCTGTCACCCAGGCTTGAATGCAGTGGTGCACTCATGGCTCCCTGCAGCTTCTACCTCCTGGGCTCAAATGATTCTCCCACCTTAGCCTCCCTAGTAGCTGGGACTACAGGCACGCACCACCACACTCAGCTGATTTTTTTACTTTTCATAGTGACAGGGTTTTACCATGTTGCACAGGCTAGTCTTGAACTCCTGGACTCAAGCGACTTATCTGCCTCAGCTTCCCAAAGAGCTTGGATTACAGGTGTGAGCAACTGTGTGTAGCCCAGAATAGCTATTATAAAAAGTCAAAAAAATAGATGCCGGTGAGGCTTTGGAGGAAAGGGAATGTTTATACACTGCTGGTTAAAATGTAAATTAGTTCAGCCATTGTGGAAAGCAGTATGACAATTTCCTAAAGAACTGTGTGGTAGTCCACTCAGGATGATAGTAGAGATTGTAAAATTATAGAATATAGTCACAAACCTTTTTGGAAGGCTGAGAGGTTTATGTAAAAGCTTCAGGGAAGAATGGGCTGAAGGCTGCTAGTTCTTTTATCTTGAGGCTTGAAGCATAGGGCAGTTAACAGGGGGATGCAAAGGTGTTTAAATGGCTCATTGTCCTAAGATCAACCTTCGCCCATGTGTGCTTGGCTGCCTCCTACTTGGGTTGGCAAAAGTTTATTACTCAAAAATGGTGTTTGCTTTAGGTCTTGGAATCTGGCCTTTGATCTTCACCCTTTAGTGGTGTTGACTCAAAGCCTCTGTGGTTTAATGCGTGCTGAATAAAGGCTGGGAAGGCCAGCGAATTGAGGCCAGTGGTGGCTAATTTCTTCAGGTGAATGGCCATAGACACCCCTAGCCTGCTCTTCTGCTGTATTCTGTGTCTGAGTAAATTTATTAATCCATTGCGCAGCTGGGGTCTGGGGGGCGGACCCCTGCAGATATGAAAGCAGAATTACCATTTTTTACACATTTATTCTCTCATCCAACTTTAACTTGTGTGACACCAAATTTTGTGCACTTGACAAACACTCTTTGCACACTCATTCTCCACCATCTAGATGACATTCCTTTCACATTTACTTGAATTTGGCCTTGATTTTTATTTCAATTTTGATTTTTATCTTGACATTGGTGTTGATCTTCCCTTTGATGCTGACTTTAAATTTTACATTGACCTTGACTTGATCTCAACTCAAACAAAATCCTGTTTCCCACCTTATGTCTGGGTCATATCTAGCACAGTTTCTTTACCTTTGACACTAACCTTGACCTTGAGCTTTGCTATGGTTCTAACACTCATCCTATTCTTGAACAATAACCAGATCATATACAGCACTAATTACAAAGTTGAATGTAATCCTGACTTTGATTTTGGCACTGACTTTGATCTTTTATTGACCTGTTAAGGCTTTCTTCCTATCCTTTCATTATTATCATCTACCAGATGTAGCCTTATGTGCAAACTTGAAGTTGACTGATCCCTTAAATTTCTCCTTAATTTTTATGTAACTACTTAGATCACTTCACAGGCAGATCAAATTCAGCTCTGATTTTGAACTGGAACTTCATTTAGACCTTGACCTTGAACTTGATCTTAACCTCCGTATTGCTCCTGACTGAAACGCAAGCTTGAAGTTTCCTAAAACTTATTTTAACCTTTAACTTGACCTAGACCTTGAAACTGAACTTGAACTTTACTTTCATTTTCACCTTGACAAAATCCAGATCTACTTCTTGTTTCTAATTAAAATCTCTATCATGTATGGTTCAAATTCTCATGACTTTGAACTTGAACTCTCACTGCAGCTCAGAAGACACAAAAGGGATGGGTAACATAAAAATCTGGATCAATGTTTGAATTCTGGGGAATTATTCTGCAAATGGTGCCAGATCATCATCTGGGTAAATGGGGTGCCCATAACCCAGAGGTTTCTTTTTTGGGGAAAGTAAGACAAAATGAGCTAACAAGAGCCAAGCCCTATGCACCCAAATCTTAGCAGGCATAACTATAGCCACTTGTTATCTGGGAGTGTTGGCAGCCTTGGGATCTTTGAGCTCTCCCTACCCTCTTGTTTCATTTTGATCTATGTCTTCTAATAACTTGGTTTGTCTCTTCGCACCTTCAGGCCATCAAAGTCCAAATGGTCATTCAAAGGGAGCCTCAGACAATGGCTCCCTTTAACTGGGGACCCTAGATAGGCCTCTGAGAGAATATCTGACTGCCACTTTTCCCAAAACAATGCCCCCTGTCAGCATGAAGCAGTTATCGTCTCTATACTAATGGCAGATGTATCTCTTCAGAGGAGGGACTGACGGCAGAGGCAGCCCATCTGGAGCAGTGATTGTTGAATATGCCAGCTGCAGTGGGGGAGACACGGCTGGGGTTGCACACTCCATGGCGCCAGCAGGAGCCGGAAACAGGTGGGGGCCCTGTGCCCTACTGAATTGGTGGGGTGGGAGCCCCATGCTCCTGGGCACAGCTGCAGCCACCCAGCTGTGGCTCTGGACCGAGACATCCCTGTGCTCTCAAGGCCCTGGAAGCCCCCCTGCCTGTGCAGGCTCAGAAGTGCCTGCTCCCACCCCCTGGCCCCTCCCTGCTCCTGGTACCCACTGTGATCTTGGAGCAAAGTTGAAGCCAAGCCTGGATGCTGTCATGACCCGGCCTAGTTTGTATGTACTTGGGGCGGCACTAACATGTCAGCCCTACCACTGCCTCAGCCCTCTCTGGCCTTTGGGTTCCCTCCGTTGGGAGGGAGGCTGGGGGTGGTTAGGGGCAGCTTGGCGCAGGCCTGCAGGTGCCCTTTGACACAAACAGCCTGGGCACCACGGAAAGCATGTTGGTGGAAGGAGGCAGACAGGCTCCTGGGTGAAAAGGGGTGGGGCCCTGCTGAAAACCCCACTTCGATCTAGGGATGGCCTGAAGCCTGTGGGCTGGGCTGCCAGCTCAGGGTACAGTTTGCAGCCTGGAGTGAGAACTTATGGGACTTTTTCCAAGCCAACCCATGGCCACTCATGGACCAACCTGCATGCAATTCCTCCCTTCTGTGCCCATTAAAAACCCTTGACTCAGCCAGACCTACACTTGTTGGGATGACCTGCCTGTGGAAAAGAGCTACCCATTCCAGGTCTCCTCTCCACTGAGAGCTGGACACTCATTGGAACGACCTGCCTGCAGAAAGGAGCTACCCGCTCAGGGTCTCCTTAGAGCTGTTCTGTCACTCAGTGAAGCTTCCCTCTGTCTTGCTTACCCTCCAGCTGTCTACATACCTCATTCCTCCTGGAAGCAGGACAAGAACTCAGGACTCACTGAATGGTGGGATTGAAAGAACTATAATTCAAACAGGGTTGAAACATGCCTCCCGCTTGCCATGTTGCAGGCGATGAGGAGAGAAGAGCTGCAGCCCTTCTGGGAACCCAGACCTTAGAGCTCCCTGAGTCAGAGCTGTGACACCCTCTTTGGGGTTCTGCAGCCCATGGTGTCTCCAAGCTTCTGGGCACCACCGCATTCTAGATGTGGGTACCCGCAGTGGATGCTCTTGCAGTACATCTGATCCAGTTGCAGCCTTGCATGGAACTGGCACCTGTGCCAGTGCCTGAAGCTGCCTGCCTCACCGCAATAGCTGGAATGCCTGGCTGTGTGCAGTGGTTGGACCCCATGCTCACTCACTCACATACCCCTCATTACTCTGTGCCTGGCTCACCTTAGCAGGTGTGGGAGCATGAGCTGGTAGCATGAGCCGAGTGCAGCCTGCCAGGCCGAGTGGACAGAATGAGCCCAGCAGGCCTGAGCAAAACTCAGGCAAAGTTGCTACTGGCCATAGAGGATTCTGGCTGGCAAAGCAACACCCCAAGGATCTTGTGACACTTCCTTTAGTACACACATAACTTGGGTCTGAGCCCGAATATCTATGTTCAAATCCTCGATCCGCCACTCACTAGCCATAGGACCTTGGGAAAGTTAAGCCTCATAATGCTTCAGTCATCTACAAATGGGGGTGGTACATACTGCATCACTTATTGTGAGGCTCTCAGAGTTTACCTGTCAAATGCTCAGAACATAACCAGACACACAGAAAGTGCTCGATAGATCTTAGCTCTCATTACATGCTTCACTAGCACCACATGCTTGTCTTTTGTAGGACTTATCAGAGCTAGACTTTGAATATTCATGTGATGTTCATGACTGTCTCTCCTAGTAGGGACTTGAACCAGGGATGATGAATGCTTTGCCCATAAGTGTGTCCCCAGTATCTAGCCTGGAGCTTGGCACATAGTTGTGTTGAATATTCTCCAGTTGCCTCTCCAGATCCATCCCCAACCTCCCCTGACTCTGTGCCCCAGGAGGCTGAAACATTTGTGGGTTGTCAAGAGGCTCCCCCAGTCATTGAACTTCTGGTTGGGTTTGGCCAATGGGAGACATGGGCAGGAGATAATAGGGTGGACAGAGAATGGGATTGGGATATTTATTTCCCTGGCTTTCTCTGCCAGGCCACAAGCTGAAGTAGCCATGTCTCTTTATTAGAGATCCCCACACATCTCAGGCAACCACAATCCCAACTGTTCTCCAGGACAGGTGAATGCCTGATAGTGCCTGGCCCCAGGATGCCTCATCCCTTCTTAGGTCCCCATGCACCTATAAACTGTGCCTTTCTTAAATTCTGCTCAATTATTCCAGTTAATGAGCCATGTCTTTCCTTCTGGAACATTGATACAAGAGGTTCTGTATCAACATTTGTTGAATAAATGAGTAGATGCCTATTTTACCATATCAAGACAATAATCCTCAGGCCCAAGTATGGCTACAGTTGTCCTGATGAGTTAATAAGAGACAGGAGTGATCATACCTTTTTTAATGATGATGTTCTCTAGTAGTAGTTCTCAAATGTTCAAATGTAGATGTGCATGAGAAACCTGGAGGGCTTGTTGAACCTATATAGCTGGCTCTACTCCCAAGAGATGCTGATTTGACTGGTCAGGCCTGTTGGTGAGGGATAGTAATTTGCATTTCTAACAAGATTTCTGGTGACATTGATGTTTCTAGGCTGAAGACCACTCTGAGAAACACTGCACTAGAGAAATGCCAGATACTTTTGTAATTTATAGACCCCAAGCCTCAGGGCTGCATTAACTGTCTTTAAAGACATAAAAGGTCAAGTACAATATAATCAGTTTTATTTTACACTTCTCTCATTATTGAAATCTCAACAGACGTTTTTGCTAACAAACAAAAAGGAAAATAAAAAAACAGCAAGGACAAGATTAAATGTTGACAGCAGATGAAGGGTTGTACAGGGCCCCATCCTGGGGAGGCTGTACACATTCTCAGCACAGCTTGAACCTGGTAAAGACAGCAAGTAAGCCACAGCTCAAGTCCTGAGGCTGGGGAACAGAAAGGAGCTCCTTCCTGGTCCATCCCAATCTGGGTGGCATGGGCATGGAAAAGAGCAAACACACCCCACAAAGCACACTGGACATGCCTCTTATTTAGCTTCTCAGGCCAGAAGACCCTCCTCTCCACAAACGCGTGCACACTCACATGCTCACAAGCATGTACACACACCATATTCACACACTCAAGCCACGCTCTTGATTTCAGGGCTCTATCACGGGCTCAGGTACCAAAGCCAGAACTGAGGTATATGCGAGCTACCTTAGCAGACTCACAAAAGGCTACTGCAGGGGCGGGGTCAACCATCCCAAGGACCTGGCACGGGAGAAACTGAATTCTGTACCCCACTGTTGTGGGAGAAAATTCTAATGAGCAGATGGGACTAGCGAGGCCCACTTAGGGAGGTCCGGAAGTCAGTTCTGAGATGCCACCCAGTTCTGCTTTGCTCCTTAGTAGCCAGTCGGCAAAGAAGCAGAGTGCCAGGAGGCCAGTCCCGAGCAGGTCCCCCAGCCCTGTGAGGTAGGGGATGCAGTGGTTATCAGGATCCAGGGCCTGGTGCCAAGTCACCCGAACCATCACTTCTGCCAAGTACAGCAAGATTGCCACCTGTCAGAAGAGCAAAGAGACACAAAAGAAGACCAAGTCAGAAAGCCAAGTACAGGCAGGAAGCACTAGCTGAGGCTCAAAGGCAGACACCAAGGTGGACATGTCAGCCCCAGCCAGCCTCCTTCCTCCAGCTTCTCTTGGGGTCTGAAGTCCAGCTCTGAGTTCAAGCAGTGGCTAGAGAGGTAACCCTCATCTGCAGTTTCCTAGCCTCCTCCCTCTGGTGGGCCCTGCTCCTGGCATCCTGAAGGGCCAGTGAGACACAATGCCACTCACCAGCTAGGGCTCTCTCTACTGCGCCATGCTCCACTCATGGGACTTTGCTGAGATGTCCACTAGGTTTGCCTGAGCCCTTCTCCCTGGAGGTTAGGACAGTCAGCCCTTCCTGAAGGTGCCATGGGGTAGTCCACACAAGCCTACTCAGGCCTCACGGCTCCTTAGTCGCTTGTCCAAGGCTGACCCCAGCTCCTTCCTTCTCCCCAACTGGAGCCATAAGCTGCTGCTGCTCAGGACAACTTCTTGGATTTCCCTAATTCTACCCTTTAGGGTCAGGAACACACCACAATTACAAATGCCATCAACTCAGGGAGATGAGAAAGTGGCAGTACCAGTACCATACCCACAGAATTGCCCTCCAGTGCCCACAGTGCTCCCTGCAGAGGCCCCAGGCCCGCTGGGGACCATCAGCCCACTGCAGTCTAGGCAGACAGTGTGCTGAATACCACCCCAGTACAGGAACCAGCTTAATCTCCTTTACCACCGTGATCATTGCTGTCCAGCTCTGATCAAAGTCTATGCATGCCTTACAGCAGCACCCCCTGCAGGGGCCTGGCCCTGCCCACCTGCCGCTGGGTAGGCAGTGGATGGCTGGACTGCTCATCAGCCTGTTCCATGGGAACATGTTTCATCCTCAGGCTGCTCCTCTTATCCTCTGATGATGAATGTGCAGCATGCAGTGTGGCATGTTGTGTGTGGTGTCTAGCATGCAGCCTATAGTGTGAGGGGTGATGTGCAGGACGAAATGTGGAGCATGCAGTGCAGTATGTAGTGGAAGCTGTGTCGCGTGTAGGATGTGGCATGCACTGTGACACGGAGCGTGTAGCATGGGTGGCATGCACTGTGTGGCATGGAGTGTGTGGTGTGGAGTGTGTGGTGTGGGGTGTGTGGTGTGGGGTGTGTGGTGTGGGGT
>PVKV010038635.1:0-13741 GCA_004027835.1 Alouatta palliata | reverse complement strand
AAAAAAAAAAAAAAAAAAAAGCAGGAGTTGCAATTCTCATCTCTGATAAAATAGACTTTAAAGTAATAGAAACCAAAAGAGATAAGAAGGACATTGTATAATGGTAGAGGGATCAATGTAACGGGAAGAGCTAACGATCCTAAGTCTATGTGCACCCAGTATAGGAGCACCCAGATACATAGGGCAACTTCTTGGTGACTTACAAAGGGACTTGGACTCCCACACAATAATAGTGGGAGACTTTAACATTACATTGTCAATATTAGAGAGATCAGTGAGACAGAAAGTTAACAAGGATACCGGGGACTTGAACTTAGACCTCGAACAAATAAACTTGATAAACATTTACAGAACTCTCTACTCCAAATCCACAAAACATACGTTTTTTTCCTCAGTAACACATTATATTTATTCTAAAAGTGACCACATGGTTGGCAGTAAATCACTCCCCAGCAATTGCATAGCATTTCATAGGTTTAAATGAAATATTGGTTGGCTGTTTGTTATTTTCCTCCCTTATTTCTTCCTGTCTCCATTGTGTATAACACAATTATTAGTATAAAAGAGCTTTTTAATATCCATTTCGAGACTGCATTCTAGCCTGGGCAATAGAGCAAGATTCCCGTTCTCTCTCCCTCTTGTTCTTCTTCTCTTTTTCTTCCTTCTTTCTCTCTTTTTTCTTTTCTTTCTTAAATAAAAAATAAAAATAAAAATAAAATAACAAAATAATTTTTAAAAAAAAGAATTTATTTGCCAAACCTGTTCCTCATGCCTCCCCTCAAAAAAAGTGATGACTGAATAATAGTCTCTATCCTAAAGAAACTTAAGATCTAGGTAGGAGTCAGACAAGAAATAAGACAATTTAAATGAAGAGTGATGTGGGCCAGATGCAGTGGCTCATATCTGTAGTCCCAGCACTTTGAGAGGCCGAGGCAGAGGATTACCTGGGCTCAGGAGTTCAAGACCAGCCTGGGAAACATAGTGAGACCCCCCAACTCTATGAAAAATTTTTTAAATGAGCTAAGCATGGTGGCACACCCCTATAGTCTGAGATGCTCAGGAGGCTGAGGCAAGGGGATTGCTTGATCCCAGAGGTCGAGGCTGCAGTGAGCTGTGATCACATCACTCCAGCCTGGGTAACAGAGTGAGACCCCATCTCAAAAATGAAAGAAAGAAAGGAAAGGAAGAGAGGGAGGGGAAGAAAGAGAGAAAGAAAGAAGAGAGAGAGAGGGAAGGAAGAAGGGAGAGAGGAAGGAAGAAAGGAGGGAAGGAAGGAACGAGGGAGGGAGGGTAGGAGGGAGAATGGAGTTAGCACAAGGTGAGGATATTTATCACTCAGGAGAAAAGGAAGATGAGACATACCAGTCAATGAGCATAGATATGGTGGAACCCAGAGCTGGAAGAAGTGGCAAGAAGCTAGCGAGTAAATAGCAGAGAGTAAGGGCTAACACCAAGGGCCCTTTTTATCCTGAGGAGGAGGAGGAGGAGAGCTTTTGAAGGGCTTAAGCTGGTGGGGAAGGGTGGGGTGAGTAGGGATGAGGAGAAAGGTGATATATGAATATATTATATTTATGTTGATAGCATAATGGAGAGAAAAATGCATCAGGCCATTGCCACTCATTAATATTTGTTCTGGAAAACATTGCCAGACAGAAGCATTCGGAAATTCACTTCAAAATTACATTCTTGTTCTGAAACTGTGGAAAACCCAGAGCTACAAATCTTGTCAGACTGTGTGTCTATGTGAGATGTCAAAACTCTTGTACCCACATAAAAAATAAAGTGCACATGTTAACCCATGGGGTGGGGATTTCTATGTGGCGGTGGCTAAGGAAAGGGTATGTTCCAGAAGAAAAGAAAGCAGCCTCCAAAGGCCTCATGGAGGAGAGGAAAGAAGCCTTTCTGAGGAGAGACAGGGACAGGGGTGTGCTTGGGAGGGCGGAGGTGGGGTAGATGGAATCTGTGTTCAGAATCAAAGGCTAGTGACCTTTGTCGTTTGTTTTCATTTGTTTGAGACAGGGTCTCACTTGTTGCCCAGGCTGGGGTACAGTGGTGCAGTCACAGCTTATTGCAGCCTTAACCTCCCAGGCTCAAATGATCCTCCCAGCTCAGCCTCCAAAGCAGCTGGGACTATAGACACACATGCCACCGCACCCGTCTACTTTTTTTTTTTTTTTTTTGTAGAGACAGGGTCTCACTATGTTGCCCAGGCTGGTCTCAAACACCTGTGCTCAAGCAATCTTCCTATCTCAGCCTCCCAAAGTGCTGGAGTTTCAGGCATGAGCCACCACACCCAGGCTTGACATTCATTCTTGAAACTTTAAGCCCTGGACCAGATGCTTTTGATGTGCGCAGTAAAAGCAAGTGGAAATAATTTGTCTTCAAAGACCTTCATTTTTGTTCTCTGGTAGGAAAAGAGAAGATGCTGGTTTGAGTGGAAGAGAAGCTTTGTTGAAGAGCAGTTCAGAGCAAGGGAACCCTCAGGGTAGGGCTAAGGGCTGGGACTGGGAGGAAGGAGACCTGGGTGTCCAGGGTGCAGCTTCAGGGCTCTGAGAGGGAAGAGACCAATGAGAGCTCCGAAGCAAACTGGTCACATCACAGTATTTGTCCTACTGATCTGGCCAAAGATACACACATACACACATGTACACACACACACACACACACACACACACACACGCATTTAATGCCTACTGACTGCAGTGTACTTTAGAAGTATACATAGATTGTCCTTTTATATTGAAACACAGCCTACAAAATGCTTCGTTACAAGGTTTGTATTTTAGCTACAGTTACCTTCCAAAGGCCTTATTACTAAGAAACAATCAAAGTGAGATCCCACCTTTGCTATGAACAAAGAAGTTCGAAAAAAGATTCCTTTGGTTCATATGTCATTTAGTTGAAGGATGTTTGTCACGGAAAATGTTGCTGTGAAAGTCCTAACCAGCATCCTGAACCTCGACTTAAAGGGTTTGGTTTCTACATAAGATATCATTATGTTATATTAAATTTATTTAAAATGTATTTAAGGGCCAGGAGCAGTGGCTTACACCTGTAATCCCAGCACTTTGGGAGGCTGGGGTGGACAGATCACAAGGTCAGGAGTTCAAGACCAGCCTGACCATATGGTGAAATCCCATCTCTACTGAAAATACAAAAATTAGCCAGGCATGGTGGTGCATGCCTGTAGTCCCAGCTACTGGGGAGGCTGAGGCAGGAAAATTGCTTGAATCTGGGAGGTGGAGGTTGCAGTGGGCCAAGATCGTGTCACATCACTGTAGCCTGGCGATAGAGCAAGACACTCAGTCTCTACTAAAAATACAAAAAATTAACTGGGTGTGGTGGCACATGCCTGTAATCCTAGCTACTTGGGAGGCTGAGGCAGGAGAATTGCTTGAACCCAGGAGGTAGAGGTTGCAGTGAGCTGAGATTGTGCCACTGCACTCCAGCCTGGGCAACAAGAGCAAGACTCCGTCTCAAAAAAAAAAAAAAAAAAAAAAAAAGTATTTAAATCATTATCCATTTATTATATTGAATTTGTAATGTATGGAAAAATATGAAGGAAAAATTATTCACAGTTGACCACAGCTAACGTTTAAATGTAATTCCTTTCAATTCTACATATTTTAGCCAGTTATCTCATTGAAGCTGAGCTTGTTATTTATTAATAGATACTTTCAGGTTTTTCCTCTGATCACAAAGGCCAGAGGACTCTGTTCACTGACCCAGGTTTCTGGCCTGCTAACCTGAAGTCCTCTGTTTACGTTCCAGGTAGCACAGATTTTACGTTTTGAGCTGAAAGGAACCTAAGAGTTTAAGGTAATTGCTCTAGAAAGGTGGCTCTTGAAGTGTGGACCTCAGACCTCCAGCTGTGACTTCACCTGGGAGGTGGTTAGAAATGCAAAATCAAGGGTCCTTCCCAACTTGCTGCATATGAAGCTCTGGGGATGGTGCCCAGAAAAGAGTGAGGTTTGGATTTTTTTTTTCTTTGGAGACAGAGTTTTGCTCTTGTCATCCAGACTGGAGTGCAGTGGTGTGATTTTGGCTCACTGTAACATTTGCCTCACTGTAACCTTTGCCTCCTGAGTTCAAGTGATTCTCATGCCTCAGCCTCCTGACTTGCTGAGATTACAGGTGCCTGCCACCACGCCTGGCTAATTTTTGTAATGTTAGTAGAGATTGGGTTTCACCATGTTGGCCAGGCTGGTCTCGAACTCCTGACCTCAGGTGATCCACCCGACTCAGCCTCCCGAAGTGCTGTGATTACAGGCGTAAGCCACCACACCCGACCAGAAAAGAGTGTTTGAACAAGCTCTCCAGGTAATTCTTCTGCATGTTCAAGTTTGAGGACAAATCCCAGAGAACACATAGCAAGCTGGTAATCATCATAACTCCACAGCAAGACCTAGGAATGACATGTTTGATGGTGCCTCCTCTCACTCACACAGGGACTTGCACAGAGTAGGTGCATAAAAGCTTGTTGGCCAAGTGCAGTGCCTCACACCTGTAATCCCAGCACGTTGGGAACCTCTCTCTACAAAAATACAAAAAATTAGCCAGGCATGGTGGCCCACCCCTGTAGTTCCAGCTCCTCTGGAGAATGAGATGGAGGATTGCTTGAGCTCCGGAGACTGAGGCTGCAGTGAGCTATGATCGTGCCACTGAACTCCAGCGTGGGCGACACAGACTCTGTCTCAAAAAAATATGTAACATAACATAACATAACATAAAATAAAATAAAATAAGCATATTAACTAAAATAACGCTCTCCTAAACTCCCACAAATCTGTAAACCTTTTCCGATGCCCTTCTGAACAGATACCACCTAAATTTGCCCTTGAAGCAAACATTCCTTTCATTTTCCTCAGACTTTCCTTTGACTCCTTCTTAAAAAAAAAAAAAAAAAAAAAAAAGTACCACAGAATTTTCTTCTTGTCTTTCCTGGTTCTAGGTCTTTGCTACTCAAAGTGTAGGCAGCAGGCCAGCAACAGGGCGTCACCTGGCAGCGTGTTAGAAATGTGAAATCTCAGACTTACTGAATCAGAGCCTGAATTTTAGCAAGACCCCAGGTGATGCCTTCACACAGCAACATTTGAGAAGCAAAGTTCTAGAAAGCCAGTTGCTGCTCATGTTTCTGCTCAAGTGAGTTTCATAATAAGTAAATTTCTTTTTTTTTTTTTTTTTTGAGACGGAGTTTCGCTCTTGTTATCCAGGCTGGAGTGCAATGGCGCGATCTCGGCTCACTGCAACCTCCGCCTCCTGGGTTCAAGCAATTCTCCTGCCTCAGCCTCCCGAGTAGCTGGGACTACAGGCACGTGCCACCATGCCCGGCTAACTTTTGTATTTTTAGTAGAGACGGGGTTTCACCATGTTGACCAGGATGGTCTCGATCTCTTGACCTCTTGATCCACCCGCCTCGGCCTCCCAAAGTGCTGGGATTACAGGCGTGAGCCACCGCGCCAGGCCATAAGTAAATTTCTTTATTTTATTTTTTTATTTTTTGAGACAGAGTTTCGTTCTTGTTGCCCAGGCTGGAGTGCAATGGTGCGATCTTGGCTCACCGCAACCTCCGCCTCCTGGGTTCCAGCGATTCTCCTGTCTCAGCCTCTTGAGTAGCTGGGATTACAGGCATGTGCCACCATGCCTGGTTAGTTTTCATGTTTTTAGTACAGACGGGGTTTCTACCCTCTCCCATTCTCCCTCCTTCAACTTCTTCTTTTCCTTCTCCTTTTTTCTTTCCTTCCGTCTCAAGGCTATTAAATTTTTCATTTGCTTCTCTTAGGAACTGAGCCTTGATACAGCTCTGTCCTGCCAAGTAAATGACCAGATCGGCTTGAAATCTTATGTAAATGGTAAGACATCAAAATAGGAGTCCAAAATAGCAGTTGTCTAATTCCTATCTCATAGTCTTTAAGAGATCATTATAATCTGTAATAGAAACTTGAAAATATTTTTTCAATGCTAACCACTCAGAAAACAGTAGATATTGTACCCTCCTATTTCTCTAAAGAAAAAAAAAAAGGGTCCCATAGCCCAATAGATTCTATAAAACAGGAGGCAAGAAAAAGATCTTAGCAAATACTCTTGAATACCAAGGACTTAAAGCTCAAAGGGCCTGATTATCCAATGGACAGACCCATGCAATATGAAGTCCCACAAAATCGTATTGCCATAAAGCTAGAGTGATCATATACTTTATCACTTTTAACTCATTTAACAATTAAAGGGTGCTATTAATAAGTATTAATTATAATCATATGTGCTTATAATAATTATTAATGTAGAGTAGCCCTGGGCAGCAAGGATATATAGCTGTCCTTCCTCAAGGCATGCAAAAACAGGAATATGATCTTGAGCAGGGGTAATAGTAAAGAGATAAAAAAATATATAATTTTTCTGCATTTAACAAACAATGTTTGATGTGATAAGTGTATTTGTAAAATCTGTCCACTAGGCTATAGAGCTTGATAGCTGTAAATGCTCAGAAACATACCTCACCTTATTTATTAAGCAAGCTCAGCTCTATGAAACATAACCTAGAATTGAGTCTCTGAGTGGCAGAGCACAGCCATTAACATTTACGTGCCTCAAAGGCCAGAAAAAGAAGCTCCTCAACCCTTCCCTCAAAGCTTACTGAATCCTCCTTGAGACACAGCTTGTTAACACATTCAGTTAACGAATTCCAACCCACAGTCCTAGAAATAAGAAGTTGCATATCAGAAAATATAATGAGCCTGACGCACTCAAAAGCAGCAGAGGGACACTTGATAGCCTCATTACGAGAAGCCAGACAGAAGAACTCCAAAGCACACGCTCTGTGGCCTAGAAACCTATAGCCTCTGAAGATCCCAGTGTTCCACAACCCAGCACACGAACTGATTTTCATCATTACGTCCTGAGTCATCAATAAGAAAGTGATTTAAATGGAGAAGCTATGGAGTCAGAAAGGCCTGAATCATAGTCCTAACACTCTGCCATTCCCTAGCCTTGACCTTGAGTAAATTATTTAACCCCTCGGGATTTAACCCTCATTAGCATTGGCATAATCTGCAAAATGGGAAGAATACTTACTTAAGCATGACAATCACAATGAAATGTGATCATGCTTGTAGAGGCCTAGGACTGTGTTTGGGAAGTGTCTGGGAGCGGCTCAGTCAATGGAAGTTGTCATTCACCATGATGGAAAGTCCTGTGTGTTCTGTGTAACAAGAATATTACCCTGAATGGCAAGAGACCTTACAAGATTATCACTATTAGGTTTTTTTTTTGTTGTTGTTTGTTTGTTTGTTTGTTTGTTTCCTGAGACAGAGTCTCACCCCGTCACCCAGGCTGGAGTGCAATGGCGTGATCTCTGCTCACTGCAACCTCCACCTCCCGAGTTCAAGCGATTCTCCTGCCTCAGCCTCCAAAGTAGCTGGGACTACAGGCGTACACCACACACACCTGGCTAATTTTTTGTATCTTTAGTAGAAATGGGGTTTTACCATGCTGGGCAGGCTGGTCTCAAACTCCTGACCTCAGATGATCTGCCCGCCTCGGCCTCCTGAAGTTCCAGGATTACAGGCGTGAGCCACTGCACCTGGCCCACTATTAGGGTTTTTACCCAGGAGGTGCTAACTGGGTCAGTTTATGACAGCAAATGTTATGGCTTATTTGGAATGGTAGGCATAAAAATCAAACCGCCATGCATGATTACATAAGCAAGAAGAAGAATTTGAGAAGTCGATTCTCACAGACTAGCAGAAACAGAAAGTGTCCTGTTCTGTTGGGGTCAGGATATAAAGTGGTATCTCAGGGGCTGAATTTAGGCAGGAATAGAGTACTCCCAGGTACCCAGGTCCTCTTCCAAAGTTGGGGCCTAGGAGCCTGTGGCAGACCATTTGACCAACATGAATAAAATTTAGAGAAAAAAAGAAAAGATTTTTTTTTCCCCACAAAAGATTAGCCTTCAGAAGCTCCCAAAGCAAAAATTGTTTATAAGTGGATTGCATTGCCTTGAGAAATTAGTGAGTTCAAACATGACTTTAAAATCTCTTGAAATGACTGCTATTAAATGGATTTAAGCATTGATTGGAAAGCTAGATTAAATTACTTTATCATGGTCCTTTCCAAAACTAAACAATATTTCACTTACGTGGAATAATTTATAGATGCATAAAAATGCTAACCAAATGAGGAGCTATTGTAAGTTATTTATTGTTCTGAATAGAAATGAATATAAGTTAATTAAAGAAATTCATAAGGTGTCAAATACATGCACAAGAGAAAACAAGCAATCGTGACTCTGCTCTTCCAGAGACTTCTGTCATAAAGATTTTCTTTCCATCATTATTCCACGAGTTTTTCCAAAGTTGAGACTGTATTATACAGGTAATTTTTATCTTACAGTTTTTTGCTTTGTTATAATCATTTTTGTGTCATCAAAAAATGTTTTGGGGGGCCAGGCACAGTGGCTCACACCTATATGCCCAGCACACTGGGAGGCCAAGGTGGGAGGACTGTCTGAGCCCAGGAGTTCAAGATGAGCCTGGGCAACATGGGGAGACCCTGTCTCTACAAAATGTTTTAAATTATCCAGGTCTCCATGATGTGGGTATTAAGCATTGCATGACTGTATCAGAACGTCTCATCTACCCCATAAATATGTACACCTACTATGTAACCACAAAAATTAAAAACTAAAATTAAATAAACATTTTTTAAAAGGAAGAAAATTAGCCAGGCATGGTGGCATGCGCCTCTAGCCTCAGCTACCTAGGAGGCTGAGGTAGGAAGATTGCTTGAGCCCAGGAGGTCAGTGTTTCAGTGAGCTGTGTTCCAGCTACCGTTCTCTAGCATGAGTGACAAAACAAGACCCCGTCTCCAAAAAACAAAAAATGTTTTAGGCATGATTTTAAGGGTTACAAATATTATGCTATCTCAACACATCAAATTTGGGCTCCAAATCTCCGTGCCTCGTTGGAAATCCTGCTCTGCGCTTACCAGCTATGTGATTTGTGCAATTTACTAACACTCTGTGCCTATTTCTTCTTCTGTAAAATGTGAATAATAGTACTACCTAACTCATCGCTTTATTATGGAGATTTAATGAGTCATACATGTAAAATACTTAAAAGAGTATCTGATACATAGTAAATATTCAGTAAATCTTAACTATTATTGTGCTGTTCGTTTCCCTAACACGAGCCACTTAGATTACTTTCCATTTTTAACCATTACGAATAATTCTGATAATCATCTTTGTAGTAAATGGGTTTTGAAAGATATTCTTCACAATCCAAAGTCTTCAGCCATTTTTGCTGTTGTTTCAGCTGTTTATTTTTAGGTATGAAACAATGGATGAACATATACTATTTATCTGAAACCAGATCTGTCAATATATTTCTTAAGAAAGAATAATAATCTATTTTTATTGTTTTGTCTTCCTTTTCAAAAAAAAAATACGGCACAATACATATACATTTTACCATAAGTGACATCTAGTATGTTCCAAATGTTATACAATTTGCCAATATGTTTTCAGGCCACTGGTCTCAAAGATGGTCAGATAACCATCTGCATAGGATGGAAGACAGAAGAAGCAAACCTTACCAGCTTCAAAATGTCTCTTATGAGAAAGGAAAACTGTATTTCCTTGTTTTCAAACTTGATTAAGAAACCGTTGGGTCCAATCACCAAGTTATAGCCACTTTAAATATTTTCTGGAAGATACGCGCATCCTTAAAACTCTACTTGCATAGTCTGTTCGGTCAGGAAGACAACAGAAGAAAAAGGATGAACATTTAAGGAGTCTTTAAGTTCAGATATTGTGGAAGGTGGTTAACATAAATTACTCTATTCAGTCCTTATAAATATGATGAGTTGTAAGAATTGTCCTTCAGATTACAGATGAGGAAAGTGAAGTTTGGAGAATGTGACATAATTTGTCTAAATGCACACAGCTAAGAAGTAACAGGACTCAACTCAGACCTTCCTGGTTTCTCAGGTCCGTCTTCTTTCCATATAGCACTGCCTTGTTGAAATAAGCATGTAGAGCCCAGTATGGTGGCTCACACTTTTAATTCCAGCACTTTGGTAGGCTGAGGCAGGAGGATCACTTGAGCCCAGGAGTTTGAGACCAGCCTAGGCAACAAAGTGAGACCGCATCTCTACAAAAAGTCAAAAAATTAGTCAGGTGTGGTGGTATGTGCATGGATACTTGGAAAACTGAGGTGGGAGGATCACCTGAGCCTGGGAGATCGAGTCTGCAGTGAGCTGTGATCATGCCAGTGTACTCCAGCCTAGGTGACAGAGCTAGACCCTGTCTCAAAAAAAGAAAAGAAAGAAAGGAAGGAAGGGAGGGAGGGAACAGAGGAAAGGAAGGAGATGAAATAATCATGTAATATTATCCTAAAAGAAAGAGATTCTCTGAAAGTTACAATAGAAACTCCAGTAACCATCTAGATTGAAAAGCTCAAGTCTACTAACTAGGGAATCTAGTTTTTGCAGCTTTCCTTAGTAGCTGATAGAGTCCTTCTAATATTGCATCCTCTATTTCCGTCCATTTATTGCCTGGATGTCTCAACCTCCCTGAAGGGGTTGTGCCGAATGCATTAGGCAGGCTTGTTGACCCAACAAGAAATTGGTTGTAGAGCTGCTTTACAGAAACCAAAATCACACATCTCAAAACGCTTTCACTCTTCTTCTGTTATTTTTTTTTCATATTTGACAACAAACAAACACAGATTATCAAGAAGAGAGGGAAAGATGTTTTTCACTGGAGGAATCACCAGAATTTAGTGATAGAAGTTAGCAGTGGGAAATGGAGTCTTGTGTTTATAATCTCATCTTGTCCAAAGCCTTGTTTTTTATTTGCTCATGTCCTTGAGTTTTCTGTGAGGCTCCATTTTTCATTTGTAACCCAGGAATAATTAACACCTGTAGCTCTGGGACATATAAAATCATATTCATGGAATGCTTTCATATAAAAAGAGATTTTAAAAAAGACATGCATTCATGTATGGTATGGAGCACCTGGTACTGCATGAAGCATAGTAAAAAATTGCTAATACCAAGTAGAAACCAGCATGAACGTGACTCCTCATCCCACCAGCCCTCAATGGATTAGTCTGTTGTGGTTGCTGAGTTCAGCTTCTCTGACACTAATACAGCTGGACTGCAGGAATGTTCCGTAACTCACTCGTATTAGAAGCCACTACAATTTTGAATATGTTGCTTATTAAGTAGGTTGCATATTCCTACCACTCCACTTCTCTGTTACGTTTTTTTTGTTTTTTTTTGAGATGGAGTCTCGCCCCATCACCCAGACTGGAGTGCAATGGTATGATCTCAGCTCACTGCAACCTCCACCTCCCAGGTTCAACTGATTCTTCTGCTTCAGCCTCTCGAGTAGCTAGGATTACAGGTGCCTACCACCACGCCTGGCTAATTTTTGTATTTTTAGTAGAAACAGGTTTCACCATGTTGGCCAGGCTGATCTCAAACTCCTGACCTGATGATCTGCCCGCTGCAGCCTCCCAAAGTGCTGGGATTTCAGGCGTGAACCACCGTGCCCAACCCTCTGTTATTTTTTTATAAGGAGGTCTGTTTCTGCTTCCCTTGTTCTTGCCTTACTTTCTTTGCACCTCTCCCTCCCATTTCACCCATACCACTACCTTCTGAGGCAGTGTATGGTATTCCTGAGACGTTACTGACCTTCTTCAAAGGAAAAGAAAAAGAGCTAGCAAATGCTATAAACCTTAGAGGGGGAAAAAAATAACTTCCTTCCTAAATGACCATAATTGACAACCCTGCCATTTAGTCTAAAGAGCAGTGGCCAATGTTAAGTCAATCTTCAACTTTTAAGTGAGGCCAGGATTCCCCAGTCCTGCACCTAGCTCAATGCTTTGCTGGGGTACCAACATGTGCCCATAGAGCACAGTACTCTTTTTTCCAGAGTGACATTCATCTACTCAGACAAATTTAACTCCATCAGCAGAAGCAAGTTCGCAAAACAGTGGCTGTGCAAATTCACAATGAAATCTTTATTAAAATCTAGAATCTTCCAGAGCATTTTACAGGAAAACTATAAAAAGTTAACTTGCTTTTTCCCTTCTCTCTCTTTTCCCCAGCCCCCCTCAATGATATCAATATTCTATGTAACTTGAATGTTCCACAGCTTATAACAGTAAAAATATGTCCATTTAGTCTTTAAACAGATAAGGAGGGAGTCTACATAAGAAAAAGCATTGGAGAGGCATTTTATAATAACTATTGCAACAAAAAATAATGCATTGGGTATGGTTATCATATACAAATCCTCTAAGGTTGCTTTTAAGGACATTATGACAAGCTAGTGACTTCCAGATATTTGGGCTAGTAGGACACTCAATGATCTTTAAATCATTCCACCAAGATGGTTGCTTACTATGGTCTGTAAGATTCCATTTTCCGGCTGGGTGCAGTGGCTCACGCCTATAATGCCACCACTTTGGGAGGCCGAGGCGGGTGGATCACAAGGTTAAGAGATCGAGATCATCCTGGCCAACATGGTGAAACCCCGTCTCTACTAAAAATATTTTTTAAATTAGCTGGGCATGGTGATGCATGCCTGTAGTCCCAGCTAGTCCGGGGGCTGAGGCAGGAGAATCGCTTGAACCCGGGGGGCGGAGGTTTCGGTGAGCTGAGATGGTGCCATTGTTCTCTAGCTTGGGCAACAAGAGCAAAACTCCTACTCAAAAAAAAAAAAAAAAAAGATTCCATTTTCTAGGGCATGACTACAGAATATTAAAAAATCAGCTTATAGAATACTTTGAGACAAATAAATTGCTCAAAAAAAGTAATTAAATCAATCCTTTTGGTGATTTAGAAAATATTTATCAAAATTATAAATGCATGTACCTTTAATACAGCAATTCTACATCTAGGAATTTGTTCTAATGAAGTACACATGTACAGAATGACTTATATATAAAATTACTCATGACATTATTGCTTGTAATAGTAACTGTTGAAAATGATTTGAATTTCCATTATTAAGAAATTGTTTAATCCAGCAATCCCATTACTGGGTATATATCCAAAGGACTATAAATCATTCTACTATAAGGACACATGCACACAAATGTTTACTGCAGCACAGTTTACAATAGCAAAGACCTGGAACCAACCCAAATGCCCATCGATGATAGACTGGACAGGGAAAATGTGGCACATATACATCATGGAATATTATGCAGCCATCAAAAACGATGAGTTCGTGTCTTTGTAGGGACATGGATGAACCTGGAAACCATCATTCTCAGCAAAATGACACAAGAACAGAAAATCAGACACTGCATATTCTCACTCATAGGCGGGTATTGAACAGTGCGAACACATGGACACAGGGAGGGGAGCATCTCACACTGGGGTCTGTCGGGGGGAAAAAGGGGAGGGACAGCAGGAGGTGGGGAGTTGGGGAGGAATAGCATGGGGAGAAATGCCAGATATAGGTGATGGGGAGGAAGGCAGCAAATCACACTGCCATGTGTGTACCTATGCAACAATCTTGCGTGTTCTTCACATGTACCCCCAAACCTAAAATGCAATAATATATATATATATATATATATATATATATATATATATAAAGAAGAAGAGCCTCACCAAGGACTCCCATACCCTTACTAGCTGCTTAAATGATTTCTCCTTAACTTCTGTAACACTTCCACCTTGACCTCCTAAGTAACTAGGTGCATGCCACTATGCCCAGCTTTAAAAA
>PVKV010038634.1:0-13742 GCA_004027835.1 Alouatta palliata | reverse complement strand
GTTTGTAGGGTGGCAAAAATATATCCACTGCAAGTATCAATACAAACATGTGCATATTTAAGATTCCCGAATTCTGGAATATGAGTGACATCCATTTGCCACAAAGCTTTAGGGATAAGGCCTCGGGGATTGACCCCCAAATGAGGAACTGGCAAATGTGGAGCACACTGTGAGCAGGCTTTGACTATATGTTGTGCTTGTTCACGAGTGATGTGATATAATAGTCTGAGTGTTTGTGCATTAAGATGATGTAAAGAGTGTGCATGTTGTGCCTGTTCCATGGTGTTAGAAGATGTAGTATTTTGTAATAACAAAACACGGGTTGCTAGGTTGGCTTTAGCATTTCCTGTGGATAGTGGTCCCGGTAATCCTGAGTGGGCACGTAGGTGTCCAATATAAAAAGGATGAGTTCTAGATACAATGAGTTGTTGTAGTTGTTGAAACAATTTTGCTGCAGTGGATGTGTGTTTGATGATGGGTGCTGTTTCTAAGTGAGGAATAGACTGAGCAATGTAAGCACTATCAGTATAAACATTGACTGGACAAGTCTGAAAAGTAGAAAAGGCTGCAATAACTGCATGTAACTCAGCTAGTTGGGCAGAGGAGGTTTGAGATTGAAAAGAAATGGTTTGCTCATTAGCTACAATGGCTGCAAGTCCTGTGGAGGATCCATCCGTAAAAACTGTGATACCCTCAGGGATAGGTTTCCACTTGGTATTTTTTGAGAACACTAGACTATGTCTGCTGACAAATCGAGTAGTCTGTCAGGGGGATAATGGTTGTCGAGGATTCCGGTAAATGAAGCTAATGCTATGGGCCACACTTCAGTATTTTGCAAGAGCCAATGAACTTGTTGTTTAGTATAAGGCTGTATTATGGTTTGTGGCTCTAGTCCAAAATATTCCTTTCTTAAGGTTCTTCCCTTAGTGATAAGGCTTGCCACCATGTAATAATAAGGCTCAATTACTTTGGTAGGCGTGTTAGGAAGATGGACCCACATGAGGGGAGCTGTTTGCCAGAACACTGCTGTGGGAGACAGAGTAGTTGAACAAATGATAAACAGAAGAGGCTCATTATGGTTAAAAAAGGTGATGGTTTGTTGGTTGATGGCCTGATTAACTAGGTCAATAGCATTTCTAGCCTCAGGGGTGAGCTCCCGGGGTGAAGTGGGGTTAGAATCTCCTATTAATGTGTCATATAATGGCTTAAGATCCACTTTGCACAATTTGAAGTAAGGAACTAGCCAGTTTATATCTCCTAGCAATTTTTGGAAATCATTAAGAGTTTTTAGTTGGTCTAACCTGTGTTGAACCTTTTGAGTTGTAATTTGTGTACCCTTTAATTGGAAACCTAGATATGTGTACGGGTCAGTAAGCTGTACCTTTTCAGGGGCAATGACTAGTCCCCATTTGGTAAGGGAGTCGTGTAGACTCTTAAAGCACGATAAAACTTCTGTACCATTTTTTCCTGCTAAAAGTATATCCATATAATGGATAATATATATGTGCTTCCAAGAGGCTCCAATTGGAGAAATGGCTGATGCTACATAGGACTGACACAAGTTGGGGCTGTTTGCCATGCCATGTGGCCAGACTTTCCATTGGTATCGGAACATAGGTTCTCGAAAATTAAGAGAAGGAAGGCTAAAGGCAAAGCATTTGCAGTCCTCAGGGTGGAGGAGGATAGTGAAAAAGCAATCTTTTAAATCTATTATGATCTTATAATACTCCAGAGGTATGGCGACCAGAGAAGGAAGTCCGGGTTGTAAGGCTCCCATTACCATCATGGACTAATTCACTTCTCTTAGGTCCTGTAGGAGTCGCCATTTTCCAGATTTCTTTTTGATAACAAAAATAGGTGTATTCCACGGGGAATTACTAGGCTCAATGTGTCCCGCCAGCAGTTGCTCCTGTATCAAGTGCTGAGCGGCAGTTAATTTTTCTTTAGTAAGGGGCCATTGGTCAACCCATACTGGTTCATCTGACAACCAAGTTATTTTTTTCGCATGGGTTACAGGATAGACCTTGACCCCTAGGGAAAATACCCAAGACCGGTACGGTTGGTTTTTATTGTGGTGGACAATGGTTCTAAAGGTCCATTTTTGTTTTTTCCTAAGCCCTTGCCAGGGACATATCATTGTTTAAGCATTTGAGTAGTGACTATGTCAATGGGACTACCAATAACCATTCCTAATTGAGATAGTAAGTCCCGTCCCCATAAGTTAAAGGGGAGATGGTCCACTACGTAGGGTTGTTCATGTCCCGAATTATTGTGGCTGTCCTTCCAGGTTAGTAATTTTGAGCTTTTTTCTGGGTTTTGTGATTGTCCTATGCCTGTGAGACTGGTAAGGGTAGGTGTCATAGGCCAGGCATTGGGCCATTGGTGTTTGCAGATTATAGTAACATCTGCTCATGTGTCTACCAGACCCTCAAATTTTTTCCCATCCAGCCATAAAGTCATCATAGGTTTGCTGGGAGAGATAACTTGGGCCCAATAGATGTCAGATGACCCAAAACTTGCATTACCACTCTCTCCCTTTTTAGCAGTATGGTGCGTTGGCACCAATGGTAGTAACAATAATTGAGCGAATCTTTGTCCCGGAGTAATTTACTTTAGGTGATTACTTTAGGTGAGACGGCCATAACCTTAATTTCTCTGATATAATCACTATCAATGACCCCTGGGAGGACCTGTAATCCTTTCATGGAAAGGCTACCTCACCCTAGAATGAGTCCACAGGTGTCTTTTGGCAGAGGCCCAAAGATGCCCGTGGGTAAGCCTGTACCCCCATTTCTGGTGTTAATACTGTGTGGGTGGTGGAACAGAGGTCCAGTCCTGCACTCCCTGCTGTGGCTCTTTGGAGGGCTGAAACGGATTGTTGGCTGGGGGGGTTAAACTGACTGCCCCAAAGATTTGTCTTTGATTCGGGGCCTGGGGCTGGCCCCTGTGCCCGTTTCCTGACTTCTGAGGAAGTGGCGGTCCCTGGGTGTCTCTTTTTGATTTACACTCATTTGCCCAGTGGTTGCCTCACTTGCATCGGGGACAGGGGCCAGGAGCCTTTGTAGAGGACTTTTTGTTATTTTCACAGTCCCTTGCAAAATGTCCAATTGTGCCACATTGAAAGCACTTTCCCTTAGACTGACCAGACAAAAATTGTTTTACAGTGCATCCCTGTAAGGCAGCGGCCATTGCTAAACCTTGCTGATAGGCTGCTCCAATGTCTGAGCATAGGCGTATGTACCCAGAAAGATCTGTTTTCTTTTTGTATGGGCGAATGGCGGCCTGACAGGTGGCATTAGCGTTTTCAAATGCCAGTTGCTTAACAAAATCGGTTCCTGTTTCGGCACTGCCAAAGATTCATTCGTGCTGCTGTTAAAAGGTGACAAATTCTGAAAAAGGTTCATCTGGGCCTTGTTTAATGGTTGTTAGAGATATGCTTACATCTCCTTTAGTGGGAAGCTTGTGCCAAGCTTTCATTCCCGCAGATTGAATTTGGGCAAAAAGACCTGCATCATAGTGCATTTGCATGTCACTAGTGGAGTAGTCTCCTTCCCCGGCCAACATGTCATAAGTCCAATTATTATTGGCCTGGGCGTTACGGCGGGCTGTCTCTTTACAACATTCATGAAACTCAGATTTCCATAACAAATAATCCCTGCCAGAGAGAGTGGCTCGAGCTAGGGTTCGCCAGTCTCCTGGGGTAAACCAATTATCTGTGACTGATTCTATGATAGCAGAGGTGTACGAGGCAGTGGCCCCATATTGAGCTACTGCAGTTTTTAGCTCCTTAATGATTTGAAAATCAAAACCTGTATGATGTCTCCAAGCGGTATTTTGCTGATCTACAGTCTCGGTGACAGGGAAAGCGGTAGACGCTATATTTCCCGAAGGATTACAGGTGGGAGGTTGCTTTGGAACTGCCCCCCTTTTTGGAGGGAGGGCTGTAGGGCGACCTGTGTCTCCCCTAACCTTCCCTAGTTTAATTTTTTCTAATTGCTCTATGAGTTCCTGATGTTCTGTCTCGAGTTGTATTTGGGTTTTTAAGTAGTTTATTTTAGATTGGATTTCGCTTTGAGGATCGACTGCTGGAAATGCCAGAGCGGGCGTGGATGGCGGTGCCGCATAAAGCGGAGGGCGGCTTGAGAGGGGAGGCCAATCAGGGTTATCATAACGTGCAGCCTTGTCCTCCAGATCATTCCAATCAATACCCTCATCAATACCCTCGTCATCAGAGTTGTTAACCCTTTCCATAAGCCACATTATTCTTTTTCTGTACTTTGGGTGATTTAGTTTCCGTTTTAAGCCACTGGCGACTCGCTCGGTGAATCGTTCTAAAGAGCAGGAAGGGACCTTAATGGTCGCTTCCTTTGTTTCCTCCTCCTTAACGGCGGCTTCCTTTGTCTCCTCCTTATCAGTATCACTATCAAAGGACATTAGATTAATTTCCTCTGAATTATTTGCAACTTTCTTTTTGTCTTGGTCCTTAAGTTCTAAATTTTGTTGAAGGCTTGTGGCAGCTGCGCCTTCAGGACCCTGCAAACAGTTTTCTCCCTGTGTGATAATATTAGCAATAAGTGGATTTGAATGTCTCTGGGAGATAATTTCATCTATCAGATTCCAGTAAAAGAAGGCAGTTACAGGGACCTTTTCCGGCCTGAAGATCTTATAAAAATCTCTGAGGGCATCCCCTACCCCTTTCCATCTTTTTTTCATCGATGGTCCCTTCTTGTGGGAACCAAGGACGAAGGTCCTTTATGTAATCAAAGTATTTACACAGTTGCTTAACCTAAACCTCCACTCCTCGCGCCTTTAAAGCCTGACTGATTTCCTGTCCCATAATATCCTCGTCCACTACTATAACATGAGACTGCGGCAGGCTCCCACGTTATCTCCTCTCTGGACTGTTTTCTGATTCGGCCGCTTCTGACGACATCCCTCACTGGAACCCTCGTATCCTCGCTGCCACGTTGGGTGCCACTCTGTATCGACATGCAGGACAACAACGGGGACGAGGGAGAGGGAGTGAGGATGAAAGAGGGACAGGAGGCGCGAAGAATGGAGACAAGACAGGAGTCTGATCCAGTCTCGTTTATTTAGCTGGGGAAAGCAGCTTATAAAGGTAGCTGCAAATAACTTGGAGGTGAGGGAGGAGGGGCAGCCAGAGGAAATCCTGAGGCAGAGGAAGCTCAGCCAGGAAAGATAGAGGCAGCTGCAAGTTGTTAACAGTTAGGAAAGTCCATGTGATTTCTGGTAAATGGCAACTTTTATCATCTGAGGCTTGGCCAAAGGCCCCCCACAGATGAGTAAAGCAATAAATACACCGAACCACTTGGTGGCACATGATTTTAATCCCTCACCCACTGGGAGCCTGAGCTGGGTATATCACCTGAGGTCAGGAAACCCAGACAACCCTGACCAAAGGCTGAAACAAAGCCTGTCTCCGTTTGAAAACATAATGAGATGAAAATAACTAACTAAGTAAATACATAAATAAATGCCAGCCTGTATCCTAGTAAATAAATTCAAGTATGCCTCTAAATCAGTATACATACAGATTCGTACATGAATAAATGCAAGCCTGCACACAAATACATATGTATATCAGTAAAGGTTTCGCGCCTGCGTCAAAATAAATAAATGAGGAAATGTGAGTTGGCCTCTAAATAATTAGATAGCTGGATAAATACGTGAATTGAAGCCTTCCTACAAATATACATATAAATAAATAAATAAATAAATGCGACTTGCTTCTCAATAAGAAAGCCAGAAAGAAAAAGGCAAATAAATAGGAGTCTGTCTCTAAATAAATACATTAACATATAGATAACTCAATCAATAAATAGCCATGCTTGGTGGCTCATGCATATAATTCCCCACCCACTGAGAGCTTGAGCCAGGTATATCAACTGAGATCATGACATGGAGACCAGCCTGTCCAAGATATTGAAAGAAACTCTGTCTCTATTTACAAATATAATAAGATGAAACTAAATAAATAAATAAATGCCAGCTGGCCTCCCTGCCTTTAAGTAAATACAAAAATAGGTAAGTAAATAAATATATAAAGGCCAGGTGCTGTGGCTCACGGCTGTAATTCTAGCTCTTTCGGAGGCTTAGACGGGCAGATCACATGGTCAAGAGATGGAGACAATCCTGGCTAACATGGTGAAACCCCATCTCCACTCAAATACAAAACTATTAGCCAGGCGGGGTGTCACGCCTTTGTGGTTCAAGTTACTTGAGAGGCTGAGGTGGGAGAATAGCGTGAACCCACGAGATGGAGGTTCCAGTGAGCCAAGATTGCACCACTGCACTCCAGCCTGGTGACAGAGAAAGACTCCGTCTAAAATAACAAATAAATAAATAAATGCGAGCCGGCATCTAAGTAAATAAATGCAAGCCCTGAAGAAGATAAATTTCTTAAGTAGAAGCTCTTTATGTTTCTCCTGAACTTCTTTGCAGTCCAGCTAGTAAGGAAGTACAGGGCCTGCCTATATTATGTGTTCACTAAAAACATTGGCTGAATGAATAATCTAGCAAGACATAGTTACCACAGTAGATGGGCCTGTGGAGCAATGGGGAATTGGTCATCCTTGGAAAACTGTGACAGTGAAGATGAAGGCCAAGCAGGAGGGCACTGAGCCAATAACCCAGCCGTCACTCTGCTGTTTGGAAGACTGAGAAGAGCCCGTAGCTTCTTTAACAACTAGCAAGAGTTGGGAGTGAAGACCTCAAGAAGAAGATTCCACTGCTAATGAAATAGTTGGATCTCTTCCAATTAATTAGAAAAATTAAAAGATATCATCATATTTGCAACTATACTGACAAATTCGTATTTCTTACTTCAACACGTAAAACACACAAACTAAATGTCTCTTTATACATCAATCCCAGATCTGGTGTTGTTAACTAAGCGTGGTTATACAGGGCAGTGTACAGTTCTGGAGCTAAAGGGCCAGAATTTGTATTCTTCCTCTACCACTTACTAGCCGTGTGACTTTGGGCAAAGTACTTAGCTGCTTTGTGCTTTCCTTTGTACATTTATAAAACAGACATATTGATAGCTTCTCTATCATAAGAGCTGTTTTTAGTATTAAATGAGAATCATCAGGAAACTGTTGCATACTGAGTGCCATATGTCATCCTAGTGTTGTAGAAGTAGCAGTAGTCTTTACAGCGCTGGTATTGCTTGACGCAGTAGAAATAGTAGTAGGTAGCAGTAAAATAATGGAAGTGCAGCCTGTTTTGACTGTTTTATGGGGCAAAAACTTTAGATTTAGCTCAGGGCCAAGCCTTGTCAAATACAAGGTACTAAATTCATATAGAGTTGACTAGCACTCATGATGTTTCCTGTCATAAACCAAGATGACTTGACACAACAGTTTTTTCTTTAAGAAGTGAGTTAGTCAGCAGATTTGTAGTGGCTGCTGCTGCTGGAAAACTCCTAGCACATAATTTATGCTCAGCTTTGGCCCACAGAAATTGTCAGAAGGACAGCCATATTCTTGAGTGTGTGAAAGTGTGTGTGTAAAATGATGTGCATGGCACTGTGACTCTGTTCCAGGAAGGAAATAAGAATTTCATTATTTTATGAAATAAAGTGGGAAAATAGTGAACCATCCTGAAAACTAAGCCATAGTATTTAGAAATCAAGAGAACCATTTTTAGAGAGGAAAAGTACCAATATGGACTTATTAACAGTATTTGCAATGTGTCCTCTTTACGGATGGATAACACTGAAGACCACATTTAGCATTTTAGTTGACTTCGCAATTGATTCATCCAGGGGATCCACTGGCCCTTCACCTGTATTGTCCAAGGAAACTGGAAAGAAGAATGGAAAAGTGGTTTTATCTCATGATCTGCAACAAAAGCTGCTCTAGAAACAGGACTTCACTGCCAGCCTGAAAGCAGGGAGTGAGAACAATTATTTAATGATCCAAGGAAAAACATAAAAAGTGCTGTGAAAGAAGTGATTTTCAGCATAAACATGGGTATGTGAGGCACCTGTAGGTGAAAAACAAATATGTTCTTTTTAAAAGTAGCCTAAAGGTTTATTTTCTATCTGTGAAGTGAAACACAGATCTAGTGAACATACCTTGGCATGTGAAGTAGAATGAAGATGAACACTTGTGCTCACTTCAGCAGCACATATAGTAAAATGGGAACGATACACAGAAGATGAGCATGGCCCCTGCACAAGGATGACACATAAATTCGTGAAGATTTCCATATTTTTAGACTTAAACATAAGACCTACCACCATGAAATCCTCAGAAGAAAACTTGGAAAGACCATTCAGGACATAGGCGTAGGGTAGGACTTCATGACTAAAACACCAAAAGCATTGGCAACAAAATCCAAAATAGGCAAATGGGATCTAATTAATCTCCAGAGCTTCTGTACAGCAATGACAATAATCATTAGAGTGAATCAGCAACCAACAGAGTGGGAAAATCTGCTTACAATCTACCCATCTCACAGAGGGCGAATATCCAGAATCTACAAAGAACTAAAACAGATTTACAGGAAAAAGGCAAACAAACAAACAAATCAGTTCAAAAGTGGACGAAGGACATGAAAAGACACTTCTCAACAGAAGACATGTATGAGGCAAACAAACATACAGAGAAATGCTCATCATCACTGGTCATTAGAGAAACGCAAATCAAAACCACATTGAGATACCATCTCATGCCAGTTAGAATGGCGATCATTAAAACATCTGGAGACAACAAACGCTGGAGAGGATGTGGAGAAAAAGGAACACTTTTACATTGTTGGTGGGAGCATAAATTAGTTCAACCACTGTGGAAGACAGTGTGGTGATTCCTCAAGGACCTAGAAATAGAAATTCCATTTGACCTAGCAATCCCATTACCTGGAATATATCCAAAGGTTGATAGACTCTTCTATTGTAAAGACACACTTACACGTATATTCATTGCAGCACTGCTTACAATACCAAAGTCCTGGAACCAACCCAAATGCCCATTCATGATAGACAGGATAAGTAAAATTTGCCACAGGTACAGCATGGAATACTATGCAGCCGTAAAAAATGACGAGTTTGTGTCATTTGTAGCGACATGGTTGAATCTGGAAACCATCATTCTATGCAACCTGACACAAGAACACAAAATGAAACATCATACGTTCTCACACATAGGCCCGTGTTAAACGATGAGAACTCATGGACGAAGAGAGCGGAGCATCACACACTGAGGTCTGTTAGAGGAGACTAGGAGAGGGACAGCAGAGGGTAAGGTGGTTGGGGAGGGATAACAAGGAGAGAAATGTCAGATATAGTGGACATTGGTGATAGAGGCAACAAAGCACTTTGCCACGTATGTACCCATACAACGATGCTGCATGATGTGCACATGTACCACAGAACCTAAAGTAAAATTACACACATACATGCACACAGATATATACATATGTATATATATGAATATATATAAATATGTATGTGTGTGTATATACACGTATATGTGTTGGTGTGTATATATATATTTATATATAAAAATACATATATATATATATTCAAATATATATACAAAGAGAGAGAGAGAGACAAAATTGACAACTTAAAGAAAGTACTTTATTGAATAGGTCAATTAAATACTAGAATTTTAAATTCAATAGCTGACATCAGTTTACACAAGAGAAGACTGAAGACTTCAAGAGTTTGCCTAATTGATTGAACAGGTAGTGTCTGTGCACAAATTAGAACCTGGAATCGATTTTCAAAGAAAGAAGTGTATCATTTAAAGAAAAAAATATGCAGAAAGTGCTTAGATTTTAATGCTTACTCAACATTTTTTCCAAATCAACAACAAAATATAGAAGATTTACATACAAATGCTTTGAAGTGTAACATGCTTAAAACTAAGTGGTTCTATTATTGCATGAAATATGTTTTCAAAGTCTGCTTTGACATTTTTTTGCTCTGAATTTGTGGAAAACAAGAGAAAAAATGGATTAACTGATCTTTGTGTATCATATGCAATCATATGAGTATAGCTTTTTATGGTAGATTAATAAAGTGTCATATACATTCTGAAGAGCTATACATCTTGGAATGTGCATGGAATTATATGTTCATATCACTGAGTCAAATATTGAAACAGACAACTGTATTTTATCCAAAAGAGGAAGTTTTGACATGGCTAGAATTACTAATAATTTTATTTATCTAAACACTGAGAGGTATAGACATGTAATAAAATATTTTATTGGCAAACATTTACAAAGTCTGTTCATCAGAGAATAATCTGAACATTCTGAAACAAGTTGAGAATGAATCCCTTTGCCAAGCACGGTGGCAGACACCTGTAATCCGAGCACTTTGGGAGAAGGAAGCAGGTGGATCACGAGGTCATGAGATCGAGACCATCCTGGCCAGCATGGTGAAACCTCATCTCTAATAAAATGACAAAATTATTAGCCAGGCATGATGGTGCGCGCCTGTTGTCCCAGCTACTCTGGAGTCTGAGGTGGAAGAATCGCTTGAATGCAGGATGCACATATTGCAGTGAGCCATGATTGCGCCACTGCACTCCAGCCAAGTGACAGAGCAAGACTCCAACTAAAATAAATAAATACATAAATACATAAATAAAGGTGAGGCTGCATCTAAGTAAATAAATTCAAGCTAGCCTCTAAATCATTGTAGAGTTACGTAAGTCAATAAATAAATGTTGCCAGCCTGGGTACAAATAAATAAATCAGTAAATATGAGGCTGCCTTCTAATAATCAGATAGCCAGAGACATAAATACATGAATCCAAGCCTGTCTCCAAATATATCAACAAAGAAATGCGACCTATTTCTCCATAAGTAAGTACATCATTAAATGAATAAATAATACAGGGTCTGCCTCTAAATAAATCTATTAATATAAGGATAAATAAAGCAATAAATAAACCGACCCACTGGGTGGCGCTTAATTTTAATCCCTCATCCACTGGGAGCCTGAGCTGGATGTATCTCCTGAGGTCAGGACACCCAGAGAAGCCTGAACAAAGGGTGAAACAAACCCTGTCTCTGTTTAAAAATATAATGAGATCAAAATAACTAAGTACATACATAAATAAATGCCAGCCTGTATCCAAGTAAATAAATTCAAGCCTGCCTCTAAATCAGTATACATACAGATACCTACATGAATAAATGCAAGCCTGCACGCAAATACATATGCATATCAGTAAAGGTTTCACACTTGCATCTAAATAAATAAATGAGTAAATGTGAGTCGCCTCTAAATAATTAGATAGCTGAATAAATACGTGAATTGAAGACTTCCTACAAATATTCAAATAAACCAATAAATCAATAAATCAATAAACAAAGAAATGCCACCTGTTTATCCATTACTAAGCCAGGAATTAAAAAATCAAATAAATAGGAGTCTGTCTCTAAATAAATACATTAACATATAGATACCTCAATCAATAAATAGCCATGCTTCGTGGCTCCGGCTTATAATTCCCCGCCCATTAAGAGATTGAGCCAGGTATATCACCTAAGATCATGACACAGAGACAAGCCTGTCCAAGATGTTGAAGGAAACCCTGTCTCTATTTACAAATATAATAAGATGAAAGTAAATAAATAAATAAATGCAAGCCGGCCTCCCTGCATTTCAGTAAATACATAAATAGGTAACTAAATAAATATATAAAGGCCAGGTGCTGTGGCTCACGGTTGTAATTCCTGCTCTTTGGAAAGCCGAGACGGGCGGATCACAAGGTCAAGGGATGGAGACTATCCTGGCTAACAGGGTGAAACCCCGTCTCCACTCAAATACAAAACTATTAGCCAGGCGGGGTGTCATGCAATTGTGGTTCAAGTTACTTGAGATGCTGAGGCCTGAGAATCACGTGAACCCAGGAGATGGAGGTTGCAGTGAGCCAAGATTGCACCACTGCACTCCAGCCTGGTGACAGAGCAACACTCTGTCTAAAATAATAAATAAATAAATAAATGTGAGCCTGCATCTAAGTAAATAAATGCAAGCCTGCCTCTAAATCATTTTACAGATAGATAAGGAAATAAATAAATCTAAGCCTGCACACACATATGTAAGTATATAAATAAATGTTGTGAACATGTGTCTAAATAAATAAATCAGTAAATGTGAGCCTGCCTCTAAATCATTAGATGGCTAGATAGATAAATACATATATTCAAGCCTGCCTGCAAATATATAAATAAATAGATACATAGATACATGCAACCTGCTTCTCCATAAGTACGTAAGTAAATAAATAAATAAATAAATTCGAGTCTGCCTCGAAATATATCCATTAGTAGATAAGTAAATCACCATGCAAATAGCCATGCTTGGTGCACCAGGCTATTAATTCCACGCCCATTGAAAGCCTGATCTGTGTATATAACCTGAGGTGAGAACATCTAGACAAGCCTGGCAAAAATTGTGAAAGAAACCCTGTCTCTATTAAAAAAATATATATGATGATAGTAATTAACTAAATTCAATAATTAACTAATGCAAGGCCACCCGGCTGCCTCTAAGTAAATAAGTAAATCAATAAATAAGTAAATAAATAAATAAAACCTGGGCAAGGTGACTTACAGCTGTTATCCCAGCACTTTCGGAGGCCGGGAAGGGTAGATAACCAGGTCAAGAGATCCAGACAATCCGAGGAAACATGGTGAAAGCCATCTGTAATAAAAATACAAAATTATTACCCAGGTGTGGTGGCACACGACTGAGGTCCCAGCTACTCCAGAAGCTGAGCTGGAACAATCACTTGAACCCCAGAGCCCAAACACAGAACGAGGAAGAATGAATTAGGGAGGAACCACCAAAGACTTGTATAGCAAGCAGATCTCAGGAGAACACACTGGCATTAAATTATTTATTACATCCACCTGGTCTCTCGCTTCAGCAGTGACGATTATGGAGATCACAATTCAAGTTGAGAGTTTGGGTAGGAGCACAGCTACACCTTATTACCAATTTTGAAATTGGTATGGAAAGTATGATAGGGTGTTAGGCCATGTGGAAACAATTACTCTAATGAAGGTCACATAGAGAAATGCAATGATATGCATAAGCTTAGATTATTGAAAATATACAGAAGCTGGAATTATGAACTGATTAAAATAATTAATATGTATCACTTGAGTAATGAAATCTCAGGTTCCTCACTCCTAAACTCCATCAATAATTAGCAAGCAGAAGATTTTTAAGGTTTAATCTCACAGACTACTTAAGTATAAAACCTGTAACTCAGATGAACAAGTGATAATCTACCCAAAAGAGCCAAATCTCAGATAAAAACCGAATTTACCCAAATTAGGTAACAGAATTTTCAGTAGGCGCAGAAGCAGAAAATCAAAAGCTATCTACTTCTGGTCATACCACTGCTGGATATCAATATCTGGTTTTATATATATATGTATATTTATATATATGTATATTTATATATATATATATATATTTGAGACGTTTATTGAAATATAATTTATATATCATAACATTCACTTGAATAAATTTACCAATTCAAAGATACTTTCAGTATATTCTGCGTTGTACACCATTATCATCATCTAATTTTAGGACATTTCTTATAATTGCGGGTCGTAAATGACACCTCCTTACAGATGCTCTGCCTGCCTATCTTTAACACAACTACACTCTGTATTTCCTACTTCTTTCCTTTGGACACTCATAACTATCTGTTGTTATTTTCCTTAGATATTGGCCTCCT
>PVKV010038633.1:0-13744 GCA_004027835.1 Alouatta palliata | reverse complement strand
ACATACACTGTGTGCTAGCAATTTCACTTGTCTATAATATTTTTAACAACCTAAATACCCATCAATAGAAGACTAGTTAAATGAGGTATAGACTATCCAGCTCTTTAAAAGAATGAAGAAAATCTATGTATATCATAGAAAGAGGTCTGTGCTACACAGAAAAGTGACAAAAGCAAGTTGCTTCTCAGCAAACTGACACAAGAACAGAAAATCAAACACCGCATGTTCTCACTCATAGGTGGGTGTTGAACAATGAGAACACATGGACACAGGGAGGGGAGCATCACACACTGGGGTCTGTTGTGGGGGGCCGAGGGACAGCGGTGCGGGGGAGGTTGGAGAGGGATAATATGGGGAGAGATGCCAGATGTAGGTGATGGGGGGGTGGAGGCAGCAAACCACACTGCCATGTGTGTACCTATGCAACAATCCTGCATGATCTGCACATGTACCCCAGAACCTAAACTTAAAAAAAAAAGCAAGTTGCAAACAATTGTATATACAGTATTACCCCACTTATTACCAAAAACATTTTTAAGGCATACAGTCATGCACATGTATATATATTGGTGGAGGAGGATGTTATATGTGATTGTCTATGTTTTATAAAGTTTAAAAAGGATTCATACCAAACCCTTTTTTTTTTTTTTTTTTTGAGACAGTCTCACTCTGTCACCAGCCTGGATTGCAGTGGCTCGATATTGGCTTACTGCAACTTCCACCTCCCAAGTTCAAGCAATTCTCCTGTCTCAGCCTCCTGAATAGCTGGGATTACAGGCATGCATGACCACGCCTGGCTAATTTTAGTATTTTTTTAGTAGACACAGAGTTTCACCAGGCAGGTCTCGAACTCCTGACCTCAGGTGATCCACCCATGTTGGCCTCCCAAAGTGCTGGGATTACAGGTGTAAGCCATTGTGCCTGGCCCAAACCAAACTCTTACTAGTGGTTACCACTAGGGAATAAGATGGTGACAGAGGTAGGAGAGAACTTTTTACTTGATGTATTTCTCTATATTTTTTAAACAGTGGAAATATATATAACTTTTTAAAAATGAAAATTAATTAATAAGCACAACTATAAGAATTTAGTGTCTGAACTCTCCAAAGGTTTTACTTACAAAAACCAGATTTTTTAAATATTTGAAGATTTAGTAGATAGAATTTTAATTGGTAAATTAGTTCTTTGATAGACATGATAACATGGTTTTCTACTTATTCTTGTGTTGCGTGCTCATGTATTTTTTATGAGAAGTCTTACATTTGAAATAGGTTAGCACTGACTCTTTGTTTTGTTTCAAATCTCTCCACAGGAATAAGAAGCTTGATAATTTCCTCATGGCATTATTGTACTACTTATCTCATTACCTCGAAAAAAACTCACTGGAAAAGAAACCCAAAAGCTATATGGTGTAAGTAAGATTTTATAGTGTGCTTTAGAGTTGTATCACTGCCAGTATTAAAAGTAACTTTTGTCTAGGATAAAGAGATGATAGAAATGTTTAAATCTTTGAGATGTGCAAAGACATTTTACATGGGAAGAGTGTGTTTCTAAAGCTCACTGAATAATTTCTATGTGTATTCTAGTAACAAAATATTCCAACTGATTCAGACTAGCATTGCCCAATAATGAGATATTGAAAGCCATGTACGTAATTTTAAATTTTCTGATATTTAAAAAATGTAAAAAGATACACATGAAATTAATTTTAATAGTGTCTTTTATTTAAACCAATGATGCAAAAATATCATTGCAACAGTAGTTGATACTAGGTAGTTATTAATGAGATATGTTACTTTTTTGTAGTAAGACTTTGAAATCTGGTATCTATTTTGTACCTATAATATTCTCAATTCATACTAGACACATTCTCAATAGCCACTTGGGGCTAGTGGCAGCCGTCTTGAATAGTGCAGATATAGTTGTTGTTTGTGTGCTTTTTATGCTTACAAAGTTTTTGCTAAAGGGCTTGTAAGCATCCAATTAAAAAAAAAAATCTAAGAATTAAAAAAATTAATAGATTTGGCCAAAATGGCATTCCACATCTCAGGAAAAAATCCAAGGTTTCTTAGGCTACTTATATAGAATTTAACTGCTTTAGCTTTTGGCAGAAGTGGCTCAGAGGTGTGTAAACCAGGGCAAGAATTTGGGAACTCAGAGTGCAGAGCTGAACAATGCCTCTCAGCCTTGGTGACCTTTTGCAAGCCATGGAACTTTCCATGTGCCAGGCGGACCTCCCCAGTACATGTGGAACCAACCCAGTGATTTAGCTGTTAGGAATGCTGGGTAGAGTAATTAACTTGTTGCTGCAGGATGTTTTCAAAATGGAAAACCTGTTATACAACCAAGCAGCTGGAAAAACATCTTATGGGTAGAATAAATGCATCTGGATAGCAGTTTTGTAAAGAACCAAATAAATAATTTAAAAACTCTTATTCCTGTAAAGCTATCATAATATACAACATCAGTGTTATTTTGGGGCTGTATTTCACAACAGGGCAGCCAGAGCACGAAATGTTTCTACGGTAGCAAGCAAAAGGGTTTAAAGCAGGTTGTGGACTTAGAAGGTTTGAAGATTCTTACTATTCCCAAATAGAAACTTTAGACTTTTTTGGCACTTTGGGTTATTGTATTTTTTATAGTATTTCCTCTTCTGAAGCTTATTGCTAATCTATCAGAAAGATTTGTGTGTTTTTTTTTTTTTTTTTGAGATGGAGCCTTGCTCTGTCACCCAGGCTGGGGTGCAGTGGTGTAATCTTGGCTCACTGCAATCTCTACCTCCTGGGTTCAAGCCATTCTACCACCTCAGCCTCCTGAGTAGCCAGGATTACAGGCACCCACCACCATGCCTGGCTAATTTTTGTATTTTTAGTAGAGATTGGGTTTCACTATGTTGGCCAGGCTGGTCTCCAACTCATGACCTCAGGTGATCCACCTGCCTCGGCCTCCCAAAGTGCTGGGATTACAGGTGTGAGCCACCATGCTTGGCCTGCTTTCTTAATTGATAAGAATAGATAATGAGACAGGTTTTCTAGTTAAAGATGCACTAAACATACTAGAACACGGTGGTATAAGGTAGACTGTTCCTTAGAAGGAATCAGTTACTCAGATTGACAAAAACCAATCAAAGCCTTAAAAGTATGGATTTTATGGTGTGATTAAAAAAAAAAATCACAAGTCTTTATTTTCAGGCTTCCTGTGGTCTGTTGGTTTACTTACTATAATAGGTTAAATATTGATTGCATTGAGGTGTCTGCACAGAATAAAAAAACTAATTTCAAATATTAAGATATAGCATAGCGATAGTAATAGCACTTATTTCACAGAGTTATTATACAGAAGTAGACGAGACAGTGTTTATTATCTTAACCCAGTTCATGGGACTTGGGAGGAAAGCCTACGGCTGTGAGAGGAGAACAGAAAAAGGTGAAAAGGATGGCAAAGGTACACTTAGATGATGTCAGATGATTACCCTGCTTTCAGAAGCAGCAGCCTTATCCTCATTTTACAGGTGAAGAAATTAAGGCTCAGAGAGGTTAGTTTGTTGGAGATTACATGCCATACCTAGGAGATGACATTACAGTTCCTAGGTGGAACTGATATTAGAACGCAGGTCTAATATCCAAAGCTTATGCTTTAACCACTGTACAACATGCCCAGCACTTCCTATCAGTCAACTGCACTGTTTTCCAGAGTTTATCTGTCCATAAACTAGAATTTAGCTGTCCATAAATTAGAATTTTTAGTTTCTGAAGAATTATATATGTACTTTTTTTTTTTTTTTTTGAGACAGAGTCTTGCTCCATTGTCCAGGCTGGAGTGTAGGGCTGCAATCTCCACTCACAGCAACCTCTGCCTCTCAGGTTCAAGTGATTCTTCTGCCTCAGTCTCCCAAGTAGCTGGCACTGCAGGTGTGTGCCACCATGCCTGGCTAATTTTTTGTATTTTTAGTAGGGTTGGGGTTTCACCATGTTTGCCAGGCTGACCTTGAACTCCTGACCTCAGGTGATCCACCTGCCTCAGCCTTGCAAAGTGCGGGGATTATGGGCATGAGCCACCACGCCTGGCCTGTATTTACTTTTAAACATAATATCATATGTACTTTCAAGTTATTATAATCTTCATAATTATAATTTTTAATGGTAGCATAGTTTTCCATCAAGCCAATGTGTGTGAATTGACTTACCTACTAAGAGGCAGTATAGTGGAGTGGTTAAGGGTACAGCTTTTGATGCCTGGTTTACAACTCATGGGAGACTCACTCATATGTTAGGTTAATAAATCTCAAGTCCTTAAACATACCTGATTGTACTACTCCCTTTATCCTTCTGTATTAGCCTGTTCTCATGCTTCTAATAAAGACATATCAGGTATTTTATAAAGGAAAGAGGTTAATTGACTCACAGTTCCACATGGCTGGGGAGGCCTCGTAATCAGGGCAGAAGGTACATGAGCAGCAAAAGCACATCTTACATGGCAGCAGGCAAGAGAGCGTGTGCAGGGGAATGTCCCTTTATAAAACCATCGGATCTCATGAGACTTATTCACTATCACAAGTACAGTACAGGAAAGACCCACCATCATGATTCAATTACCTCCCAGTGGGTCCCTCCCATGACACAAGGAATTATGGGAGTTACAATTTAAGATGAGATTTGGGTGGGGCCATGGCCAAACCATATGACCTTCTATTTTATATATTTTGGCAGTTTCTAGTTTTTCTGATATATAAATAATGATTGCATTGAATGTCCTCCTGCATAAAAATTTCCTCCTAATTTTGGATGATTTTTTAAAAAATAATATATTTCCAGGAGAGATGACATTGGATCAAAATTTATGATAATTTCTATGGCTCTTGAAAGTATTTTTCGTTTTTTTCCCCAAAAGATTATACCAATTTTCTGTTACAAGCAATGCATGAGTACATCTGTTTCATGCTGACAAAATTTTGTCAGCATTATTGTTTGCATTTTTAAAGAATGTGCTTTAAAAATGAACCCACTAACTGGGTTTGTATTTAAGGCAGTTTTACAAAATTAGATGAAAACAGTATGGGGGGATGGTTTCCAGACATGGAAGTGTGATGCAAGCAGGCCACCTCTGCCAGGATTTTTGTATATAGGTTAGCTGCCCTTGAGTATTTTTCTTTTCATAGCTTTTTCCTTTTTATTCCATTTCAACACATCAGTCCTTTATGTATTTGTGCCAATGTGGTCTAAGGACCACTTGCCTTGGAATCATTTGGGAAGATTGTTTTACATTTTCTAGGCTAGACCTAGACTACTGAACCAGAATCTTGGAGAGAGGGTTGCACTGGGAATTTGCGCTTTTAGCAAGCATCCTTAGCGATTCTTTCATAATTCATAGGTTTATTAAAACTTGAGAAGCATTGGCTTAAAAGCTTCAAGGCATTTCTTGGTGGTTGTAGTTTGGTTTGGTTGTTTTCTACAGCAAAAGAAGAACATTAGCTACTGGCAGCTCTGGCAGAGTAGGGTGACCTGTGAGGGTAGGGCTGCTGAAGGAAACAGGCACAGGGATGTGGTCACTGGGGTGGGTTTGGGTTATATGGCATTTGGGCACTTATCATTGGAGCCCACTTTATTCCAGAAACTCATTTTATGCCTTTTCATCACATGTGATAACATTTTCTGTTCTGAAATGTTTATATTATCCTTAAATACACCCCCCTCCCCTCATGGCGTATCTTCATGGAGTCAGTCTAACGGTTAACTCAGAAGGGGCAGTCATTTGTCCCTGTTTAGAGTAAATATCATTTGGTGTCTAGCGACACCTCACTTTCCAATAATAGTACATTGGAATGTATCATCAGCAGTATTGTTTCCTACTGTATTGTATGGCAGAAACTTAAATTTTGGCTTGCTGTAACCTAAGAACAGGTTGTCTTTGTGAAAGTTCACTTGCAATTCAGTTGGAACTGCAGCTGGTTTCACAGGGAAGCAGTGTTATTGTAATTGATGCCAAAGTTCCCAGAGTGGTTGTCCACAGATGCCTCCTTAGCAAACACAGCTATACTTTGAACTGAGAATCGGTCCTTGTTCACACGTTGAGCCTCCAAGCTCAGTAATGACACAGGGAACGCAGCGGAAGCTGAGGTACGTAGTCTCCATGGTTGTTTTAGGGAAATAGCAGGAAAGTAGGCTGCTAGCCACCTCAGCAACCAGTATAGATAATTTGTTAGTTGAGCTGTTCTTTACAAATTAGGACTACCTGGATATAAAATTGAGAATACATAGCATGAAGTATAATCTATAAAAAAAAGCAAAAATAGGCCGGGCGTGGTGGTTCACACCTGTAATCCCAGCACTTTGGAAGGCTGAGGTGGGTGGATCACTTGAGGTCAGGAGACCAGCCTGGCCAACATGATGAAACCCATCTCTACTAAAAATACAAAAATTAGCTGGACATGGTGGCAGGCACCTGTAATCCCAGCTACATGGGAGGCTGAGGCAGGAGAATTGCTTGAACCCGGCAAGCAGAGGTTGCAGTGAGCAGAAATTGTGCCACTGCACTCCAGCCTGGGTGACACAGCAAGATTCTGTCTGAAAAAAAAAAAAAAAAAAAAAAAAAGTAAAGAAAGTGAAAATACACCATAAACTTGAGATGCTGATTCCAATGATTAAATATGAAGGGACTGTAAGGATTTTCCTATACCACTGCTTAAATAAAAGAAATTCATTGGTAAGTGAAGTCTGTTGACACACTCGTAGTTCTTTCAAAATAGTTTATGGCTGGGCACGCTGACTCACGCCTGTCATTCCAACACTTTGGGAGGTCAAGGGGAGGATCACTTGAGTCCATGAGTTCAAGATCAGCCTGGACAAAATAATGAGACCCTGCCTCTACACAAAATAAAAAATTAGCTAGACATGGTGGTGTGTGCCTATAGTCCCAACTACTTTGGAGGCTGAGGCAGGAGGATTGCTTGAGTCCAGGAGGTTGAGGTTGCAGTGAGCTATGATCACACCACTGCACTCCAGCCTGGGTAGCAGAGCAAGACCCTGTCTTAAAGAAAAGAAAAAAAAAAGTTTATAATTCTCACTTTTTGCTAGTTAATATAAGCGTTTGTGAAAATTAACCCAAATTCTCTTTTTTAAATTTTTCCCCTCAGAGGCCTTGTAGAGAAAAAAGAAATGGAATTGGTTTTAAGTAAATTAGAAGCGGCAGAGAAGTACTTGGCACAGAAGTACTGTATCCTTGTTCTGGGCTTGGCCATGCCGGATAAGCATCACATGTGCTGTGGAAAGTAAGCACACGTGTACACTTCATTAGATCATCACTCATCGTAGACACACATCCTTAAGATGCTTCCATTTGACTTTTGTTACCTTAAGAAAATGTTCCTTTTTCTGTTGTCCAGAGTAATTGGGCTCAGGTGAGAATCTGTCCCAAACACTGATGTGTCCTTTGAGAGAGCCAAGTGCATATGGAAGAAATCTCAGAATCTCAGCTGATATTTTAAAAACTTTCCACTGCTTGGGATTGAAGGACGTGCTCTCAGCAAGGAAGGGCTCTTGCTGCCAGACCAGGGCCACTTGTTTGGGCAGGAGGCCTGGTGAGGCCAGCAGTGTGGGGGATTTGGTATCTCTCTACCCTTTCACTGCTTATTCTGCAGCAGCAACAGTTGTGAGTAGGAGCTGCTGAAGTGTGGATTCTAAGATGGTTCTTTGTGGGAAGATCATTTTTACCTTAGGATGATAATTTTTATACCACTGTAACTAAAACTGAAAGAGGAGTCTCATCACAGGAAAGTTTGGGATCACAAGGTGGAAAGCATCAACCCTTAACTCAGAATCTCTGAGTTCTGCAACAGGTCCAAGATCTACACCATGGTCATAGCCACAACACTCCCCACCCCCCGGCATAGGAAGATAATTTTCCCCGCATAGGAAAAGAACCTAGTACATGATGTGTCTCTTTCTACATTCTCCACATTTTCAAAGACCAGCTTTGTCAATGACCATACTTACACAGTTGTTGGTATATATATTTTTGTATTCTGCATTTCCTGGGTACTTTCTCTTATTATTCTGATTATATAATTTCACTTACCACTTTGAATAGGATTCTGTTACCCATTTGCTTAACCATTCTTTTTGTGTACATTTGCATAGTTTTAGTTTTTGTGTGTTATAATATTTCTGCATTGAATATTTTTATACAAGCTACTTTGTTCATTTGGGCTATTTCCTTATGGATTATTTTCCACAGTATATTTACCCAGAAGGCCAAAAACAGTTTTGTAACTCTTGACACATACTGCTAGTTGTTCTCTAAAAAGGTTAAGACATTTTGTATTACCATCAGCAGTAAGCATATCTGGTTACTTTAGGTTTTATTACTTTAATATTTTTGATAGTTTAAAGATGTATCAAAAGCTTAAAGATGTTTATTTGACTGAGTATCTTTGATGATGGTGAAGGCTGTGCCCTTTCTGTGTAAAATAATTTGCTGCCTGCTTGTTCATTTAGTTTTAACCATCTAACAAATGGAAACTGGGAATTTGTATAAATATATATATTTTTTGAGGCAGGAGCCAAGCAGGAAAGGGTGTGACTTCACATCTGATACCAAGAGTTCACTCCCATTAACTTCAGAAATGTTATATTTGGCCATTTTGCCTATTTGAGATACGTTGCTAGTTTGTCCTAAAAATAAATTCCTTAAGCTAGAATTCATGGGTCAAGGAGTATGCACATTTAAATGTGATACATCATGTGTAAATTTTAAGAGTCTTATTCAAGAACACATGTTGTTATGACAAAAGATAAATGGAAAAACAGATAATCTGAGGCTCTATGATTTGCTCCCTTTTTGGGTTAGTCTTGGTAATTGAAAATGCTGAATGAAATTCTGTATTTATGCTTTGCTGTTCTCACCCCATTTTTCCAGTTTTTTCTTATTATTACCCAACTCTTACTAAACATTTTACTTTAGCCATTTCTTTTTTGTTGTTGTTGAGATGGAGTCTCGCTCTGTCACCAGGCTGGAGTGCAATGGCACGGTCTCAGCTCACTGCAACCTCTGCCTCCCAGGTTCAAGTGATTCTCCTGCCTCAACCTCTTGAGTAGTTGAGACTGCAGGTGCATGCCACCAAGCCCAACTTTTTTTTTTTGTTGTTGTATTTTTAGTAGAAACAGGGTTTCACCATGTTGGCCAGGATGGTCTCGATCTCTTGACCTCGTGATCTGCCCACCTCAGCCTCCCAAAGTGTTGGGATTACAGGCATGAGCCATTGTGCCCAGCCTATCCTTGTTTTAATGTCTTTCATTTGAGCTTAGATTTTTACCCATCCGTATAATGAACTTTACAAATATCAGATGTGGTTGCAATTTTTTTTTTTCTTTTTTCACTTTTTCTGGATGTTCAAATCTTTTCCGCCTACCAACAAAAAGAAAAGGCAGGACAGAGACTGTATTTGCCTAATTCTCATTTGGCGAATTCATTTTTTTTTTTTTTTGAGATGGACTCTCACTGTGTCGCTCAGGCTAAGTGCAGTGGCACGATCTCCACTCACTGGAACCTCTGCCTCCTGGCAGAGTACCTGTCTCAGCCTCCTGAGTAGATGGGATTACAGGTGCACACCACCATGCCCAGCTACTTTTTGTATTTTTAGTAGAGACAGGGTTTCACCATATTAGGCTGGTCTCAAACTCCTGACCTCAGGTGATCAGGCCTGCCTTGGCCTCCCAAAGTCCTGGGATTACAGGTGTGAGCCACCATGTAATACATTCATTCTTTAGTTGGGTAGATTTTTTCCAAGTTACCCAGGGTCTGAGAGGCATAGGCATATGTCCTCTTCTTTCTTCTTGGCTAGTCATAAGGATCTATATTAACTTATAAAGTTAAAAAACAGATATACATATGAAGTTTCTCTCCGATGGGACTTGATATTTATTGATGTATGCATCGATATACTTTCAGTTCAGGCTCATTTTTGTTGTTTTTTGGTTGTATCCTGGCCTTCTTGGCCATTTCTCTTCTCTTGCACCCGTTTCTATAGTGGTGGATGTCATTGATCCACTTCCGAGGCCCACCATCTCTGATTCGATTCACCGTGTGTGTGATTTTTCATGATTTGGGAATATATTCCTAATGTGTATCCCTGACGACATCCATTCTTTATTCTACTACATCCATTCTGCAGCTTTCAAGTTTTTGCTGCTGTGTGCAGTTCTTTTATGGAGATGAAAAGTTTGGCTGTTTTCCAGCATAAGACCATGAAAATGTGGCACCCAGGGAGCGGAACTGAGCAGTGGCCCCAGCTGTTGCACCTGAATCCACCACCAGGCTTGCACTGAGGCTGCATGTTTTAGCCTGTTGGGTTGCTATAGCCAAATGTTATAGACAGGGTGGCTTATAAACAACAGAAATGTATTTCTGACAGTTCTACAGCCTGCAAGTCTAAGATCAGGATATCAGCATGGTCAGGCTCTGGTGAGGGCCCTCTTCTAGGTTGCAGACTGCCAGCTTCTCACTGTATCTTCACATGGCAGAAAGAGGGTGACAGAGCTTTCTGGGGTCTCTTTTCTAGAACACTAATTCATACATAAGGGCTCTATGTTCATGACTTAATTACTTCCAAAGGCTTCACATCCTGATACCATCACACTGGGAGTCAGGATTTCAACATACGAATTTTGGGGGAACACAAACATTCAGCCCATCGTGCTATGCTTCCCACAGGCTGTCTCCTGCCAGTGCCTGAGTGCAGCAGGCCCGTTTCTCCCAGTTGCAGGACTTCTATGACTTCAGCTTGAGGACTCCCCTTTGGGCTGGTCAGAAGTTTCCTAGAGTTGTGCCACTGTCTGAGTTCCTTCCCATCCAGACCCTTCTGCCTTTCCTCTCTCACAGGGTCAGATATATATTGAGGTGTAATGGCTCTCCTTGCCTTCTCCAGTTCTCTCCTCGTTTTCTGTCACCATCATCTTCTCCAATAAATCTCATGTCTAGTCCTGTCTTGGCATCTGCTTCTAAGAACATATCCAACATAGAATTTTTAAGTTTTGCTGCCATGATTACTTTTTGTATCCTCTTCTTTTTATTTATTTATTTTGAGATGGAATTTCATTCTTGTTACCCAGGCTGGAATGCAATGGCACCATCTTGTCTCACTACAACCTCTGCATCCCAGGTTCAAGCGATTCTCCTGCCTCAGCCTCCCAAGTAGCTGGGATTACAGGCACCCTTTATCATGCCTGGCTAATTTTTGGTATTTAATAAAGATGGGGTTTCTCCATGTTAGTCAGGCTGGTCTTGAACTCCTGACTTCAGGTGATCCACTTGCCTCGGCCTACCAAAGTGCTGGGATTACAGGCATGTGCCACCACACCTGGCATTTTTTGTGTCCTTTAAAATACAGTCAGCCCTCATCTTTTATGCATTCAGCTTTCTACAGACCTGTTGTTCTTTCTTACAGTAATGCTCCTAAACCAGTGTTTTTCAAAGTATAAGTTACAACATATTAATGGATCTTGAAATTAATTTAGTAAGTCTTGAAGAGAATAGACTAGAACTTTAAAAACCAGAGTACATCATATAAAGCAAAAGTGTAAGTATTGTTTAGGAGATTTTTGTTTTGGTGGGTACTGGGGACTCTATTAAATATATTTCTTTCTGTGGGTTACAGTAAAAAAGTTTTGAAAGCCACTACATTACAGCATTCTTTATATCACATTCTTATGTTTTCATAGGAATTAATGCCTTTGATCAAATTTTTCAAACTTTTCAAGCCATTACATCACCTGTCAGCCAATACTAGTTCAATTTATAGAGTTGTAATAATTTGTTGGGCCACCTGAATATATTATTGAATTTTTCCTTTATTTTAGAAAAAAAGTGGAAAATTGGAAAATCTAGTATCTCATAGTACTATTAATTCAAATATAGAGACCATTGGACATCTATGGAGAATCTTTAGCTGTAGTAAAAAATGCTCATGAGTGGCATATTGGATAAAAAAGCAAGATCCAATGGTATGATGTTTTCAAGAAACCCATCTCACACATAATGACTCTCATAGACTCAAAATAAAGGGATGGAGAAAAATATACTAAGCAAATGGAAAACAGAAAACAGCAGGGGTTGCAATCCCAATTTCAGACAAAACAGATTTCAAAATAACAAAAATAAAAAATAAAACAAGGAAGGGTAAAGGGTTCAATTCAACGAGAAGATCTAACTATCCTAAATATATATGCACTCAACACAGGAGTACCTGGATTCATAAAGCAGGTTCTTAGAGACCTAGAAAGAGACATAGACTCCCACAAAATAACAGTGGGAGACTTTAACACCCACTGATAATATTAGGCAGATCATCAAAGCAGAAAATTAACAAAGATATTCAGGATCTAAACTCAGCATTGAACCAAATGGTTCTGATAGACCTTTACAGAGGTCTCCACCCAAAAACAACAGAACATATATTCTCTTCATTGCCACTTGGCACTTTCTCTAAGATCGACCACATAACTGGACATAAAATGATCCTCCACAAATGTAAAAGAACTGAAATAATACCAAACATACTATTGGAACACAGTGCAATAAAAAGAGAAATCGACACAATGAAAATTGCTCAAAACCATACAATTACATGGAAATTAAACAACGTGCTCCTGAATGAACTTTGAGTAAATAATGAAATTAAGGCAGAAATCAAGTTATTTGAAAATAATAAGAACAGAGATGCAACATACCAGAATCCTTGGGATGCAGCTAAGGCAGTGTTAAGAGGGAAATTCATAGCACTAAAATGCCCATATCAAAAAGTTACAAAGATCTCAATTTAACAATCTAACTTCACAAGTGAAACAATTAGAGAAGCAAAAACAAATTAATCCCAAAACTAGAAGAAGATGAGAAATAACAAAAATCAGTGGTGAACTGAAGGAAATTGAGATACCAAAAAACCATCAAAGATCAGCAAATCTAGGAGTTGGTTTTTTGAAAAAATAAAATAGGCCACTAGCTTGACTAAGAAGAAAAGAGGAAAGATCCAAATAAACACAATTAGAAATCACAAAGGGAATGTTACTACTGACGCCCAGAAATAAAAACAACTACAATGAACACCTCTACACACACAAACTAGAAAACTTAGAAGAGATGAATAAAAATTCCTTGACACACACACTCTCCCAAGACTGAGCCAGGAAGAAATTGATTGCCTAAACAGACCAATAATGAGCTCTGAAACTGAATCAGTAATAATAGCCTGCCAACCAAAAACAGCCCAGGATCGGATGGATTCACAACTGAATTCTGCCAGATGTACAAAGAAGATATACTATTTCTACAGAAACTATTGCAAAAACTGAGGAAGAGGGACTTCTCCCCAATTCATCCTATGAGGCCATCATCATCATGATACCAAAATCTGGCAGACACAACAAAAAAAAACATCAGAGGCCAGGCATGGTGGCTCACACCTGCAATCCCAACACTTTGGGAGGCTGAGACAGGAGGATCATTTGAGATCAGGAGTTCAAGACCAGCCTGGGCAACATGGTGAAACCCTGTTTCTACTAAAAATACAAAAATTAGCTGGGCATGGTGGTGTGTGCCTATAATCCCAGCTACTTGGGAAGCTGAGACAGGAGAATCGCTTGAACCTGGGAGGTGGAGGTTGTAGTGAATTTCAGATTTCAGTGCATGGCACTCTAGCCTGGGTGGCAGACTGAGACTCTGTCTCAAAAAAAAAAAAAAAAAAAAAAAAAAA
>PVKV010038632.1:0-13743 GCA_004027835.1 Alouatta palliata | reverse complement strand
AGGGCTGTTGAATTTTGTCGAAGGCCTTCTCTGCATCTATTGAGATAATCATGTGGTTTTTGTCTTTGGTTCTGTTTTTTTTTTTTTTTTTTTTTTTTGAGACAGAGTCTTGCTCCGTCACCCAGACTGGAGTGCAATGGCATGATCTCAGCTCACTGCAATATCTGCCTTCCAAGTTCAAGAATTGCTACTCAGCCTCCTGAGTAGCTGAGACTACGGGTGTGCACAACCATGCCTGGCTAATTTTTGTATTTTTAGTAGAGCTGGGGTGTCACCATATTGGCCAGGCTGGTCTCGAACTCCTGACCTCATGAGCTGCCCTCCTTGGCCTCCCAAAGTGCTGAGATTACAGGCGTGAACCACTGTGCCCAGCCAACCTCATCTCTTAAAAAAAAAAAAAAAAAAGTATAGTGGTGTGAGAAACTGAGGATAACTCCTGAGTTTTGACTTGAGCAGTTGAATAGATAGTGGTGTCATGTGTAATGCAATAAGGAAAACTGATAGAAGGATAAGTCTGAGAGGAAACATCAAAACTTCCTTTTTTGACATGGTGAGTTTGAGTCATTTTAGACGATCATACAAGCAGTGGATACCAGGGATGTTCAAGTCTGTGAGAGTCCAGAGCTAAAGACACACATGTGTAGGAGTTATCTGTGTATATCTGATGTGCTAGCTTATTTCATATATTGGATGTTTTATTTTATTAATTTCTCCAAAAATGACTGGGATTTGAACATTTTTGTGGTTTCTGTTAGATACTGCTAAATTACAATGCACACACATGATTTTTGGGGTTCATCACACTTATCAGGTTATTATATCTGGTTATCAGAAATGACTTCATTTTCTTTTGCATCTATTTTTATGACCTGCCCTTTCTTCGTAATAGCATTTTACATTATTATCATTCCAATTAGTAGAGATGAAAAATTACCTTCTGGAAACATATTCACAAATTTTCTTTTCAGGAGTTGGTTTAAAAAAAAAAAAAAAAATCTCAGCCAGGCATGGAGGCTCAGTGTAATCCCAGGACTTTGAGAGGCCAAGGCGGGTGGATCATGAGGTCCAGAGTCTGAGATGATCAGCCTGGCCAAGATGGTGAAACCCTGTCTCTACTAAAAATACAAAAATTAGCCAGGTGTAATAGGGGCTCCTGTAATCCCAGCTACTCAGGAGGCTGAGGCAGAGAATTGCTTGAACCCGGGAGTCTGACGTTGCAATGAGCCGAGATCATGCCACTGCACACCATCATGGGTAACTGAGCGAGACTCTGTCTCAAAAAATAAAAACAAACAAAATTCACCAAGTATAGCTTCAAGGTAATTGTAAAATACAAATGACAGAAAGGCACAGGCATTAGCCAGGGCCATAAATAGAGTAGGTAAAGCTAAGTGATCACCATCTAAAAAATCCAGACTATTTGTTTAAGTATTAGGTTGGTGCAAAAGTAATTGCAGGCCAGGCACGGTGGCTCACACCTGTAATCCCAGCACTTTGGGAGGCCAAGGCAGGCGTATCACTCAAGGTCAGGAGATCGAGATCAGCCTGGCCAACATGGTGAAATCTTGTCTGTACTAAAAGCAGGAAAATTAGCCAGGTGTGGTAGTGGGTGCTTGTTATGCCAGCTACTCAGGAGGCTGAGGTAGGAGAATCTCTTGAACCCGGGACACGGAGGTTGCAGAGAGCCAAGTTTGTGCCACTGCACTCCAGCCTGGGCGACAGACTAAGACTCTGTCTCAAAAAAAAAAAGTGAATACAGTATTTGCCATTTGAAAGTAATGGCAAAAACTGAAATTACTTTTGCACCAACCTAATATAGTTGACCAATAAAGGTGACATTTTTAAAAATAGGTCAATCAGTTGGGCGCGGTGACTCATGCCTGTAATCCCAGCACTTGGGAGGCCAAGGCAGGTGGATCACCTGAGGTCGGGAGTTCAAGACCAGCCTGATCAACATAGAGAAACCCCATCTCTACCAAAAATATAAAAATTAACTGGGTGTGGTGGCACACGCCTGTAATCCCAGCTACTCGGGAGGCTGAGGCTGGAGAATCACTTGAACCCAGGAGGTGGAGGTTGTGGTGAGCCGAGATCGTGCCATTGCTCTCCAGCCTGGGCAACAAGAGCAAAACTCTGTCTCAAAAAAAAAAAAAAAATAGATTGTTAGATTGAATTTTGTCTTTCACATATTTGAACACTCTAGTCCTTGATTTGTTCACTCATTACCTGTGACTTTCACAGGAGGTCTCAGTGATAAAAGTTGTAGTACCGTTTCTACAAGAGCTTGTGTGTCACTAAGTCTGGGAAAGACATCCAGAACAGTTCTTTAGAATAAAGAGCACAATGGCCAAGCACAGTGGCTCATGCCTGTAATCCCAGCACTTTGGGAGGCTGAGACAGGCAGATCTCCTGAGGTCAGGAGTTCAAGACCAACTTGGCCAACATGGAGAAATCCTGTCTCTACTGAAAATACAAAAATTAGCTGAGCACGGTGGCAGTTGCCTGTAATCCCAGCTACATGGGAGGCTGAGGCAGGAGAATGGCTTGAACCTGCGAGTTGGAGCTTGCCCTGAGCTGAGATCATGCCACTGCGTTCCAGGCTGGGCTGCAGAGTGAGACTGTGTCTCAAAATAAAAACAAACAAAAAAGGCTGGCCTCGGTGGCTCACGCCTGTAATCCCAGCACTTTGGGAGGGTCAGGTGGGTGGATCACGAGGTCAGGAGATGGAGACCACCTTAGCTAACACGATGAAACCTCATCTCTACTAAAAATACAAAAAATTAGCCGGGTGTGGTAGCATGTGCCTGTAGTCCCAGCTACTTGGGAGAATGGCTTGAACCCAGGAGGTGGAGATTACCCTGAGCCGAGATCACACCACTGCACTCCAGCCTGGGCAACAAGAGCAAGACTCCGTCTCAAAAAATAAAATAAAATAAAATAATGTTTGGGAACTTGGTTTAAGGATGACTTTCCTGCCAAATTAGATGACTCTTGTTCCATTTTGATCTCATTAATTTATTTATTTTTATTTATTTGTTCTTTTTTCTGAGACAGGGTCTCACTCTGTTGCCCAGGCTGGAGTGCAGTGGTGTAATAATGGCATGCTGCAGCCTCGACTTCCCAGGCTTCAGCGGTTTTCCTGCCTCAGACCCCAAGTAACTGGGACAACAGGTGTGCACCACCACACCTGGCTACTTTTTGTATTTTTGTAGAGACAGAGTCTTAATATGTTGTCCAGGCTGGTCTCAAACTCCTAAACTCAAGCAATCTACCCGCCTTGGCCTCCCAAAGTGTTGGGATTACAGGTGTGAGTCACTGTGCCCAGGCTTTTTATTCTTTTTTATACTCTCTTCTCTAACTTCACTTTTTTTTTTTTTTTTTTTTTTTGAGCTAAGATCTCACTCTGTCATCCAGGCTGTAGTGCAGTGGTGTGATCTCAGCTCACTGTAACCTCTAACTCCTGGGCTCAAGTCAAGCAATCCTCTCCCATTCAGCTTCCTGAGTAGGTGGGACTGCAGGCACCAGCCACCATCCCCCTGCTCCCCACTAGGTTTTTTTATTTTTGTAGCGACAGTCTTATTATATTGGCCAGGTTGGTCTTGAACTCCTGGCCTCAAGTGATCTTCTCCCCTAGGCCTCCCAAAGTGCTGGGATTATAGCTGTGAGCCACTATGCCCAGTCTGACCTCATTAATTTAGTCCCTTCCATAATTGTGGACTTGCCTAGTTATTTCTCACCAAAGAAATTAAAAGCTAATTTATCAGCGAAGTGGCTAAATTGCCAGCTTTACAGACTGCCTTATCAACACTTCTAAAATTTATTATCAACATTTTGCAAGATCCTAATCCATATTGTCATAAGAACTCGCCACAGTGATTTGTTTTCAACCAAAATATACTAATATACTGCCATTGTAAACCATTTACACATTGCCCACCTTCTCTACACAAAATAAATGGGGACGTGCCCTGAATTGCCTTGCATACTAGAAATTGCTGATATTCAACCTGATGACTGACATGTTGTAATCTTTCCTTTACAACCAATGCTGACAGTATGCAAACTACATTTCTCAGACTCACCTGACAGTTGAATTGTGATTGTGTTCCGCCCATGGGAGGCACCCATCCAGATTAGAAGGTGGGAGGAAGCTTGCACAATTGTTTCTGGCAGAGGTATTGGCAGGAGTGCTGGGCCGTGGATTGCTGTTGGCTATCAGGAACAGGGAGCGATCCCAGACTCCAAGTGTCCTGCAAGGACAGCTCCAAGGACAGCTCTCCAAGGACAGCTCTAGTCTGGCTGTGGGCTTGGGGGCCTGGATATCACAACTGTCGCTGTAAACTCCTCCAATCCAGGAGCAGTAGCAGCTGCCTACAGGGTAATCCCACCCTTCCCTGTTTGTTCCCTGTAGGTTTCCTAACCATTTTTGTAACCACTTCCCTGTTTCAAGTGCTCCTGTGCTTGAAAGGCATATGGGTCAGGCACCAAAGGCTGGATGAGACAAAAAGCAGGAGTAATTTATTTTTTATTTTATTTTTAGTTTTGAGATGGAGTCTCACTCTGTTGCCCAGGCTGGAGTGCAGTGGTGCGACCTCAGCTCACTGCAACCTCCACCTCCTGGGTTCAAGCAATTCCCTGCCTCAGCCTCCCGAGTAGCTGGCTAATTTTTGTGTTTTTAGTAGAGACAGGGTTTCACTATCTTGGCCAGGCTGGTCTTGAACTTCTGACCTCATGATCCACCCACCTCTGTTTCCCAAAGTGCTGGGATTATAGGCGTGAACCACTATGACCCACAAGCAGGAGTAATTTATATGAAAGAGTGGGCCTCCCGTATAGAAGGCAAGATATTGAAGGCATCAAGTCCAAGCACAAATACAGTCACCCCACTTTCACTTCTCCATCAAAACACTGAGTACCCACCTACTCTTAACCAGAAGTCCAGTGTACCTTGCTCTGCTTGAAATAACTTCACCCACACTCTCTTACCCCTGCTGCAGTGTTTAAGAAACCTGGGATTTTAATATAATTCGGTCCAGAAGAATGGTTTTTGAAATATAGTCAGGTTTTTCTGGACTGGATACTGACTGATACAGTGTTTGGTACCAGAATGGTATAAAAAGAAATGACCAGCCAGTCGCGGTGGCTCACACCTGTAATCCCAGCACTTTGGGAGGCCGAGGTGGGCGGATCACCTGAGGTCAGGAGTTCAAGACCAGCCTAGCCAGCATGGCAAAAACCCCAACTCTACTAAAAAATACAAAAATCAGCCAGGGTTGGTGGTATGCACCTGTAGTTCCAGCTGCTCAGGAGGCTGAGGCATGAGAATCACTTGAATCTGGGAGGTGGAGGTTATAGTGAGTTGAGATTGTGCCACTGCACTCTAGGCTGGGCAACAAAGCAAGACTCTGTCTCAAAAAAACAAATGACCCTCAAAGTTGGGAATCAGAGTTTGGTTATTAACTTGATTGGGCTGGAATATAGTGGTGACTTCTTAGCCAGTGATGAATAGGATGCAGGTAGTCTATGGCATACAGTGCCAAAACCGGATATTAATTACAGAGTGTGGTGGCCTGGGATAAAATGCTTATTGAAGACAAGGCTTTAGAACACCAAGTGTCTGCTGCATTTAACATTTATGTTGGGAATGATGACACAAGGACCGTGAAGTTGGATGGTCCCCCCTGACTAATTCAAAGAACCTTACGGAAAGAAGATGACAAACTCAGGACTTTAAATTCTCAGCCCAAGGCAATCAGAGAACCAGAGGACTTCTGCAGTGGCCCTAAAAGAATCTCTGGTTTCAGCCAAGCGTGGTGGTTCATAACTGTACTCCCAGCACTTTGAGAGGCCAAGGTGGCAGGATCACTTCAGCCCAGAAGTTCATGACCAGCCTAGGCAACATGGTGAAACCCAGTCTCTACAAAAAAAATAACAAGGCCAGGCGTGGTGGCTCATGCCTGTAATCCTAGCACTTTGGGAGGCCGAGGCGGGCAGATCACGAGGTCAAGAGATCGAGACCATCCTGGTCAACATGGTGAAACCCCGTTTCTACTAAAAATACAAAAAAAAAATTAGCGGGGCGTGGTGGCGCGCGCCTGTAGTCCCAGCTACTTGGGAGGCTGAGGCAGGAGAATTGCTTGAACCCAGGCAGCGGAGGTTGCAGTGAGCCGAGGTCGCGCCACTGCACTCCAGCCTAGCGCCTGGTGACAGAGTGAGACTCTGTCTAAAAATAAATAAATAAATAAATAACAAAAAGTAGCTGGGCATAGTGATACATGCCTGCAGTCCCAGCTACTCGGGAGCCTAAGAGGTTGAGGCTGCAGTGAGCTGAGATGGCGTCACTGCGCTGCAGCCTGGACAACAGAGCAAGACCAGGTCTCAAAAAAAAAAAAAAAAAAAAAATCTCTGGTTTCTCATAGCCGTAAGACTGATATATGTAGAATTAATTTTTTAAAAATTTTATTTATTTATTTATTTAATTAATTTATTTCAGCGTCTCACTGTGTCACCCAGGCTGGAGTGTAATGGCACAACCTCAGCTCACTGCAACCTCTGCCTTCCAGTTCCAGTGATTCTCCTGCCTCAGCCTCCAGAGTAGCTGGTATTACAGGTGCATGCCACCACACCCAGCTAATTTGTGTATTTCTAGTAGAGATGGGGTTTCACCATGTTAGCTAGGGTGCTCTCAAACTCCTGACCTCAGATGATCCACCCGCCTCAGTCTCCCAAAGTGCTGGGATTACAGCCACCTCCCTCGGCTGAGGTTGCAGAATAATAAAAATAAGCTGATTTAGAAGCTGATGCAGGACAAGCACCCCCTAAAACTGGAGCTTAGCCTGGGAGTGTTCCTGGCTTCCTCCAGGAAAAAATTCAAGGGCAAGCCGGTGGTGTCAGACGGCAATCTTTTATTGAATGGTCTTGTTCCTGTGGAGCAGAGCTAACTCATGGGCAGTGTCTCCAGCCTCTGCAGTGTATGGGCTGTTGGCAACTATATTTATGCCCACTTTCAGCTATATGCAAATTAAGGAGTGGGTTAATGCAAATTGAGGAGAGTATTGTTTAGAACTTTCTAGGAAAGGGGCGGTAGATTGCCCTGGCATTTGTCAACTGTCACGGGCTGATGGGAGTGTCTTATGCTAATGAGCAGCCAGGGCGGCCAGAGGTTTCCTTTGGTGCCGCCTGCTGGTTCCTGCTAATTTCTTCACTCCGTCCTCCTCTCAGAACCGGGAAATAAGTCCTGCTGGTGGTCTCCCTAAGCTTCTTCCTTTTTTCTAACGTGGAACCTGGGGCATAAATTGAGAACCAAGACCTTAAGTTGTTTTTTTGTTTTATTTTGTTTGTTTGTTTTTAGGTGGAGTCTGGCTTTGTTGCCCAGGCTGGAGTGCAGTGGCGTGATCTCGGCTCACTGCAACCTCTGCCTCCCGGGTTCAAGCGATTCTTCTGCCTCAGCCTCCCGAGTAGCTGGGATTACAGGCGCGTGCCACCACGCCTGGCTAATTTTGTATTTTTAATAAAGGGTAGGTTTCACCATGTTGGCCAGGTTGGTCTCGAACTTCTGACCTCAAATGATCCACCCGCCTCGGGCCCCCAAAGTACTGAGATTACAGACATGAACCATCACGCTGGGCCAAAAAATTTTTTTTTTTTTTTTGTAGAGACAGAGTCTCTCTATGTTATACAACCTGGCCTTGCGAACTCCTGGGCTCAAGTGGTCCTCCTGCCTTGGCCTCCCAAAGTGTTGAGATTACAGGTGTGAGCCACTGCACCTGGCTGAGAATTGGAGACATCTGTGTGGATTTGGATGCATATAACAATACTGAAACACCCAAGGCCCCTGAATACCCAGTGCAAGTGGAATCACTCTCTCCTCCATTTCTGAGGAGACTAGGCTCCTTTTCCAGGGTGAAAATACCACGTTAGTTGGAGTCCGTTCTATGTGATGGGATATCTGCTTTGAACCAGCAATCAAAATAATATTTATCTCATAGTCAGAACACAGGTCCAGGAATCAAGTGGTACAAGTTGGAATAGCTCCTCCTACTGTTAAATTTAGTAGTCCTAAGTTTTGCTTCCGGCTCCTCAATATTTTTATGGTGTGTTTTTTATTTGTTTGTTTTTTGAGATGGAGTCTCACTTCTTTGCTCAGACTGGAGTGCTATGAAGCGGTCTCGGCTCACTGCAGCGTCCACCTCCTGGGTTCAAGCAATTCTCTGCCTCAGCCTCCCGAGTAGCTGGGATTACAGGTACCCACCAACACATCTGGCTAATTTTAGTATTTTAGTAAAGATGGGGTTTCAACATCTTGGCCAGGCAGGTCTTGAACTCCTGACCTTGTGATCCACCTGCCTCAGCCTCCCAAAGTTCTGGGATTACAGGCTTGAGCCACTGCACCCAGCCTTTGTGTGTGTGTGTGTGTGTTTTAAATCTTTTTTTTTTTTTTTCCTTTCTTGAGACAGGGTCTCACTTTGTCTCCCAGGCTAGAGTGCAGTGCCTCGATCTTGGCTCACTACAGCCTCAGCTTCCTGGGCTCAGGTCATCTTCCCACCTCAGCCTCCCAAGTGGCTGGGACTCTACAAGCACACCACCACACCCAACTAATTTTTAAATTTTTTTGTAGAGACAAGGTCTTGCTATGTTGCCCACGCCAGTCTCAAACCCCTGGACTCAAGTAATTCTACTGCCTTGACCTCCCAAAGTGTTAGGATTACAGGTGAGAGCCACTGTGCTTGGCCTTACAGATCATTCTTTATTTCCAGGCAAAGAATGCTTCCACCAATGGACACATTATTGGTTCCAAGTGAAGCAACTATCTGGGGCTCTTTATGCCACTGAATCAATATGCAAAGAAAGAGGCAAATTACTGATGGGAGTAATTAATTCCAATTACAAGAAGATGTAGAGTTGTCACTACACAGAGGAGCAGGGAAGACTAGGTCCAAAACAGCTCTCTGAATGATTCTTAATACCTCCAAGTCCAGGAGTAATAGTTAAAAGAATGACTGCATGAACTCAATGAAGACTGAATGACTAGTATTCTGATTCATCAAGAGTGAAGGTTTAGGTCACATGGTAAGGTAAAGAATCCCAGCTAGCTGTGTTTCCGGCTGTGGCCAAAGGGAAGACAAAATGGGTAGCTGAAAAAAATTATAAATATCAACTAAAGCCTTATGCTCAGTTACAGAAATGAGCACTGTAGCAGCTAGAGATATTTTCTACTTTGCTAGTTATACACTTATTATTTATATAAGGATTATTGATGGAGTTTAAATTAAATATGATCTATTCTTTAGGTAAAAAAATATTCCAGGCCAGGCATTGTGGCTCATGCCTGTAATCTCAGCACTCTGGGAGACCAAGGCGGGTGATCACTTGAGTCTAATAGTTTGAGACCAACATGGTGAAACCCCATCTCTACTAAAAATACGAAAATTAGCTGGGTGTGGTATCACACGCCTGTAGCTACTCAGGGAGGATGAGGTGGGAGGATTGCCTGAGCCCAGGAGGTGGAGGCTGCAGTGAGCCAAGATTGTGCCTGGGCAACAGAGTAAGAGTGTCTCAAAGAACAAAACCAAACAAACAACAAGAATAAAAATACAAATGAATATTCCAGTGGGATTATGGCTGAACTAGAAAAGAATTAACATAAACTAGAGACAGACTGAGTTACTGTTTAATGGGCACAGAGTTTCAGTTGGGGAAAATAAAAAAGTTCTGGAGGTGGATGGTGGTGATGGTTGTATAACAATGTGAACGTACTTAATGCCGCTAAAATGAACATTTAAGAATGGTTGAAATGAGCTGGGCATGGTGATGCGCACCTATAGTCCCAGCTATTCTGGAGGCTGAGGTGGGGAGGATGGAGACCAGCCTGGTCAACATAGCGAGACCTCATCTCTAAAAAGAAAAAAATGGTTAAAAGGGCAAATTTTGTGTGCTGTATAATTTACTACAGTTTTTGAAAAAGCACAACACTATTATAGGATGCTAACTGGGATTCAAAAATGAGTAGAAGAGTGTGGCATAGTCAAAGGAGAAGGGGCAATTAGTAATCTAATGTCTGTTAGCCCTAAACCCACCCTTTCTCTCCCTGCTACCTTCTCTAGCATGCTGGGGCTGGAGCTCTGTAGACCAGGCGTCCCTGGGGCACAAACCAGTTACTGGTCCCTGGCCAGTTAGGAACTGGGCCACACAGCAGGAGGTGGGTAGTGGGCTCGTGAGCGAAGCTTCATCTGTATTTACAGCTGCTCCCCATCACTGTCATTACTGCCTGAGCTCCGCCTCCTGTCAGATCAGCAAGGCATTAGATTCTCATAGGAGCACGAACCCTACTGTGAACTGCACATGCGATCTGGGTTTCCTGCTCCTTATGAGAATCTAAGGCCTAATGATCCGTACCTGTCTCCCATCACCCCCAGATAGGACCGTCTAGTTGCAGGAAAACAAGCTCAGGGCTCCCACTGATTCTACATTATGGTAAGTTGTATAATTATTTCACCAAATGTTACAGTGTATTTTTATATTTATTTGAGATGGAGTCTCATTCTGCTACCCAGGCTGGAGTGCAGTGGTGCCATCTCGGCTCACTGCAACCTCTGCTTGCTGGGTTTAAGCAATTCTCCTGCCTCAGCCTCCCAAGTAGCTGGGATTACAGGCACACGCCACCATACCTGCTTAATTTTTGTATTGTTTAGTAGAGACAGGGTTTCACCACGTTGGCCAGGCTGGTCTCGAACTCCTGACCTCAAGTGATCTGTCCGCCTCAGCCTCCCAAAGTGCTGGGATTACAGACGTGAGCCACGGTGCCCCACTTCATTATATATTACAATGTAATAATAACAGAAAGCGCACAATAAACATAATGCACTTGAATCATCCCCAAACCATCACTCCACCCCCATCCGTGGAAAAATTATCTTCCAAGAAACCAGTCCTGCTGTCAAAAAGGGGGCCCACTGCTGTTTCCCGTTAGATTGTCAGGAGAAGAGTTGGGAGGGAGACTTGAAGCCTGGAGGAGGCAAAGGAGACTCTTCCTGTTTAATTTCTGTCAGCATTCCTTGCCCTTCTTGGGGCAGCTCCAGCTGTGCCCCTCTAGTGGTACCAGGAGCAGTCGGCAGTCGGAGTCCCGGCAGAGCTGAGCTTTCTGACCTGGGTCCACACCTGTGGTTCTTCCAGAACTCAAAGAAAAGACAGTCTCCACTGGAGACCATTATCATTTTTAAAATTTCATTACCAGATTAAATGGCACTTTAGACACAACTGAAAGTGAATGAGTAAATTAGAAGAGAAATCTGAAACTAGCCAGATTATAGCACGGAGAAACAAAAATATACCAAATCGGAAAGAGTGATTAAAAGAAATAAAGGGTAGAACGTACAAACCTGAAGAAGTAGTAAGGGATAATAGGTAAAATGGTCATTTTTAGAGAAAAATTGAAGATTTTCCAGAAGTGAAGAAAAGCAGAGGCTCCCATGTCAAATAAGATTGAAAATGACAATTAATTATGACAAACATAATGATACAGGAGGTAGAAAGAAATTATTTAGGCAGATAGGGAAACAGATTCCTCATTGGAATTTCCCTTCTAGCCAAAAGCAGCCCAAGACAATTTTTTTCAAACAAAGAGCAGCTTGAAAAATTGAGCTGTAAATGTAGTTAAGTAAGCTAGAAGCTTGCACAGGGCCATGCTGGCAGCAGTGCCAACAGAAAACGGCTATCTGGGAGGCCAGGCATGTCCAACATGGAGGCTCCATCTTCCTTTTTTTTTTTTTTTTTTTGAGACGGAGTTTTTTTTTGCCAGGCTGGAGTGCAGTGGCACGATCTGGGCTCACTGCAACCTCTGTTTCCCAGGTTGAAGCGATTCTCCTCCCTCAGCTTCGGGAATAGCTGGGATTACACGCACCCAACACTATCACCAGCTAATTTTTGTATTTTTAGTAGAGACTGGGTTTCACCATGTTGGTCAGGCAGGTTTCAAACTCCTGACCTCAGGTTATCTGCCTACTGTGTGGCCTCCCAACGTGCTGGGATTACAGGCCTGAGCCACCGTGCTGGGACCATCTTCCCTTTTTGTGTTACCACATTTGCAATAACAGAGAAATGGGCAACATGGTGCAACTCAGGCAGAGAGCCCACCTGTATAATAAATTATTAGGGTGGGGGCAGCCAGAAATTTGTGCCCTATGCAAATGGCACCCCTAGTCCTAAGCAGTTTTTCCCGAACACAATACACATGACACACCTGGTCTTTCTCGCCCTATATAGATCAGACACTGCCTCCCCATCAGCTCCTCTGTAAAATCCCCTGCATTTCACCCCTGATCCAGCAACCCATTTTTACAGGAGGACCCCCAAGCAGCCGAGAGCTCTTCTCTTTCCTCTTTCTTTTGCCTACTAAACTTCTGCTCTCAACCCTACTCTTTGTATGTCTGAATCCTAGTTTTCTGTGGCCGTGAGACAACAAATCTCAGGTGTTACTCCAGACAGTGAATCCATGTCAATAACATTTAGATGTATTATATCATTACATTCATCAATCATAAAAAATTTCAGATTGAACAAGAAAACTCCATTGAATATATGCTGTTTATAAGAAATTCACAGGGCAGGGCGTGGTGGCTCACACTTATAATCCCAGCACTTTGGGAGGCTGAGATGGGCAGATTATGAGGTCAAGAGATTGAGACCATCCTGGCCAACATGGTGAAAGCCCGTCTCTACTAAAAATACAAAAATTAGCTGGGTGTGGTGGCGCATGCCTGTAATCCCAGCTACTCGGGAGGCTGAGGCAGGAGAATCGCTTGAACCTGGGAGGTAGAGATTGCAGTGAGCTGAGATCGTGCCACTGCACTCCAGCCTGTTGACAGAGCAAGACTCTGTCTTAAAAAAAAGAAATTCACACAAAACATAACAAACTAAAAAAGTTTGAAGTGAAGGAAAATTATATACCAATCATATATCTTTCCAATTAAAGCTGGAGTAACAATATTAAGTGTATGGACTGAATAATTTTGACCACCCCTCCAAGTTCACATGTTCAAGCCCTAATTCCGGGTGTGACTATTTGAAGACAGGCCCTTTACAGAAGTAATTAAGGTTAAATTAGATCATAAGAGTGGGCCTTGATTTGATTGGATTATTATCCTTACAAGAAAAGGAAGAGACACCAGATCCACTCCTCTCTTCTCTCCACCTGTCCCCCCACCCCCACCCCTCCTCTCACCCCCACCCTCACCGCCACCCACCCCACACACACCGAGGAAAGGCAATGGGAAGACACAGGGAAAAGCCGCTGTCTACAAGCCAGGAAGACAGATCTCAACAGAAACTGACTGTGCTGCTGAAAATCTACATGATTATATCAATAAATTATAAAATTACTTGATAACATTCAATACCAATCCACAATTAAGTCTCCTCACCCACCCAAAACTACAAACTACAATTAGAAGGGAAATCCTTAACCTAATAAAGGGAATTTACAAGAAACCTATATATATCAAACATCGTATTTAGTGGTTGGAAATATGTCTCTTAAAAATCAGGAACTAGGCCGGGCGCGGTGGCTCACGCCTGTAATCCCAGCACTTTGGGAGGCCGAGGCGGGTGGATCACGAGGTCAAGAGATCGAGACCATCCTGGTCAACATGGTGAAACCCCGTCTCTACTAAAAATACAAAAATTAGCTGGGCGTGGTGGCACGTGCCTGTAGTCCCAGCTACTCGGGAGGCTGAGGCAGGAGAATTG
>PVKV010038631.1:0-13743 GCA_004027835.1 Alouatta palliata | reverse complement strand
TTCAATTACCTTGAACATTTGAGAAGTACTTGTCAAATATTTTGTAGAATTCCCCTCAGTTGAGATTTGTATGATGTTTTTCTTATTATTTAACTAGAATTATAGTTTTTAAGAGGAAGACTACAGAGGTAAAGTGTCATTCTCATCACGTCATATCAACGATATCTGCTATCAACATGACTCATCAGGTTTTTCCACTGTGTAGTTGCTATTTTTCTACTCTTTCTATACTGCACTCTTTGGAAGACAATTATTGTGTATAGCACAATAGTTCACACACTAAAAGTATGAAGGGTTAGAATCCATCTCATTGGGTGTGGATTCCCATGTACATTATTTAGAATTCTTGTGCATAGGAAATTTGTCTGATCTATCTAATTCCCACACTCGTTTGAATTTGCTTTGTACCACTGAATTTGCTTTACACCATTGTCAAAAGTCAGTTGACGATATTGGTGTGGGTCTCTTTCTGGGCTGTCTATTGTGTTTCATTTCTCTACATGTCTGTTCTTTCACCAGGACTATGCTTGCTTGAATACTGTGGCATTTATTAAGTTTTGAAATCTGGTAGTGTTAGTCCTCCAACTTTGTTTTACCTTTTCAGAATTATGTTGCAGGTCTTTTGCTTTTTCACAGAAACGTCAGATGCAGTTTGTCAATATTTATGTAATAATCTGACGGAATTTTAATTGTTGATTGAGATTGTGTAGAATTCCTAAATCAAATTGAGAAGAATTTATATTATTAAATTAAATCTTCCAATCCATGAATATGTAATATCCCTCCACATATTTAGAAGTTCTTTGATTTCTTTCATTGTGTTTTAGTGGGAATTAAACCACTAAACCAAATCCATGGATTTTTTAGAAACTCACAGGTCAAAAAGAAGTCATGAGAAACTAAAACATTATTTAAACTATATGAAAATATAAATACAACATCAAAATTTGCGTATAGTCACATGATGCATGAGGGAAATTTACAGCATTAAATGTATTAGGAATGTATTAGAAAAGAAGAAATACTAAAAGTTAATAATCTAAGCTTCCAGTTTAGGAAACTATAGAAAGAAGAACAATTTAAGCAAGCAGAGGAAAAGAAATAAAACTTGTAACAAAAATCAGTGAAAATGAAAACAGAAAAAGAATAAAGAAAATCAACCAAACAGAACCGGTTCTTTGAAAAGTTTGATAAAATAGAGAAACCTCTATCCAAGCTAACCAAGAACTAAAGAAAAATGACACTGATTACCAGTATCAGAAATAAAAGAGGTTTTATCAGTACATATTATATGGACATTAAAAGAATAACAAAGCAACAGAATGAGAAAATTTATGCCCACAAATTTCCTACCCTAGATGAAAAGGACTGATTCATTGAAAGACACAAACTGTGAAATCTCATACTAAAATAAATAAATGGAGACTCTGAATATCTCTATATTTAATAAACAAATTCAATCAATAATTAATAACCTCCAAGAAAAAACACCAGACCCACATGGTTTTAATAGCAAATGCTACATAATATTTAAAAGGAAACAATACCAATTATCCACAATCCTTTCCAGAAAACAGAAGCAGAAGAAATACCTTCCAACCTATTCTTTAACTTCAGCATTACCCTAACTAGGTAATTACCATTACCTTAATCCCCAAACCAGGGAAAGAGTACAATATAGGAAAACGACAAACCAATATCTCTCATGGAAATGGGCACTACATTAAGAATATATAAGCAAATTAAATTCAACAATGTATAAAATAATTATACATTGCAACCAAGTGGGATGTATTTTGGGAATGCAAGGCTCCATTGAAAGGCTTTCAACATTAGAAAATTCATAACATAAATAGGCTAAAGAAGGAAAACCGTATGATCATATGAATTTTTGCAGAGAAAGCATTTGACAAGATACAACAAAATTCATGATAAAAACTCACAGTAAGCAGGATTAGAAAAACTAACTTCATTTTTAAAATCTATAAAAACTCAGAATTAACATCATACATAGTGGTAAAAGACAAGACATTTTCCCCTTTGAGATCAGGAACATGACAGTATGTTCTCTTTCACCTCTCCTGTTCAATATCATACTAGAAATCCTAGCTAAAGCAGTAAGAAAAAGAGGGGAAAAAGAATAGTATAAAAATAAGAAAGGAATTAGGTACAGTGGCTAATGCTTGTAATCCTAACACTTTGGGAGGCCAAGGCAGAAGATCACTTGAGACCAGAAGTTTGAGACCAGCCTTGACAGCATAGCAAAATTGTATCTCTACCAAAATTTAAAAGAGGAAAAATTAGCTGAGTGTGGTGGCAGGTACCTGTAGTCTTATCAACTCAGGAAGCTGAGGCAGAAGAATATCTTGAACTCGAGAGTTCAAGACTGCAGTAGGCTATGAACACATCCCTGTACTCCAGACTGGGTGAAAGAAAAGAAGACAGAATGAAACTCCATCTCCAAAAAAAAAAAAAAAAGTAAGATTAAAAATAAATAAATAAGTAAGTAAAACCATCTTTATTTGCAGATAACAGTGTCATTAATGGGAAAAATCAATTTCAAAAATAATCACCTGGATAATGTATAAAGTGTATATATTCCCTAGAAAAGTCCACATTCTTATTTAGTAAAAATGGGATCTGGCTCAGAAATATGCATGTTTTAGAAATGATAGTGTTTCTGATGATCAGTCAAGTTTGAGAAGTCCCTGAGGTAGATGCCATCGGAGAAGCAAGGGCACATAATCTTTAGGGGTTTGATGTTTGCACATAAAATCTTAAGAACCTACATGAAAACAATGGGAAGTCACAATAGAGAGGGAGAGGCATCATCTATGGGCTGCCTTGTCCAGTAATGGAGATTCTGAGCATGAATAATTTCTTTATTCTTTCAGTTTATATTTTTTAACACTATTATCCAGAAAACAGTGTATCCAGTGTTTAGTCAATGCCTTCACCGCCTCCCCACCAGCAGCAACAACACAGAACAGATGAGGAAGCAAAAAAGGAAGGAAAGAAAAAGCAAGGAAGCAAGAGCATTTCTGTGCATTAACATATTTTCTAAGCAAATGGAAATAGAATTCCTATTTTTAATTTTGTATCTTATTAAAGTCAATTTAATGCAAGAAATGTGAAGTTAGCAAAGCCTAATATGAGGCAATTTTTAAAAAGCTTTGATAAGACTATATGAATCAAATTCTTTTCCAGACCCACACTATGTTGAAGAGCATAGCTTGTTCCTTAGTTCCTCTTTGAATTTCTTAAAGTGGTGAAAGAGAATCACAACAGTTAATTCTTGGACGACCTGTAAGTTGGTGGATTCCAAACTGCAAAATCAGATTCTGGTTCAGGCAATGTGGCTCCTTTGGGGCTCCTCTTGGGAGCTGCCTTAGGGCTTCTTTCTTGCTGGGGCCTGAACAGTCAGCTAAATCAGCCTACCTCCTGCATTTTATGTTCCCCAGTGATATGCCCAATCACTACCTTTCCTGTAGGTTGATGAAGACTCTCTGAATGAGAGTCTTCAGGTGAAATATACACCACTCACAGATTAGACGTGAAAACCAGGGCGGGCATGGTGGCTCACGCCTGTAATTCCAGCACTTTGGGAGATCGAGGCAGGTGGATCACGAGGTCAAGAGATGGAGACCATCCTGGATGACGTGGTGAAACCTTGTCTCTACTGAAAATACAAAAATTAGCTGGGCGTGGTGGCACACATCTGTAGTCCTAGCTACTCGAGAGGCTGAGGCAGGAAAATTGCTTGAACCCAGGAGATTGGAGGTTGCAGTAAGCTGAGATCGCACCACTACACTCCAGCCTGGGTGACAGAGTGAGACTCTATCTCAAAAACAAAAACAGTGTGGTGATTCCTCAAGGACCTGAAAATAGAAATTCCATTTGACCCAGCAATCCCATTACTGGGTATATACCCAAAGGATTATAAATCATTCTACTATAAGGACACATGCACACGAATGTTCATTGCAGCACAGTTTACAATAGCAAAGACCTGGAACCAACCCAAATGCCCATCGATGATAGACTGGACAGGGAAAATGTGGCACATATACACCATAGAATATTATGCAGCCATCAAAAACGATGAGTTTGTAGCCTTTGTTAGGGACATGGATGAACCTGGAAACCATCATTCTCAGCAAACTGACACAAGAACAGAAAAGTGAACACCGCATATTCTCATTCATAGGCGGGTGTTGAACAATGAGGACACATGGACACAGGGAGGGGAGCATCTCACACTGGGGTCTGTCGGGGGGAAAAAGGGGAGGGACAGTGGGGGGTGGGGAGTTGGGGATGGATAGCATGGGGAGAAATACCAGATATAGGTGATGGGGAGGAAGGCAGCAAATCACACTGCCACGTGTGTACCTATGTAACTCTTGCATGTTCTTCACATGTACCCCCAAACCTAAAATGCAATAAAAAGTATATATATTAAAACAAACAAACAAACAACAAAAAGTCAAATCCAGAACATTATATATAGAAAAAGTAGAGCAATAAAGAGTTTCATACCTTCCAGGTAACTTAGGCAGCTGTCAGAGCTTCCAACTCCTCTGTCCCCATTCTACCATGACGGGGTTGTCTTAAAGGAGACATATATATATATACACAAAAACACATATATAATTTACTTTTTTTAATTAAATAACTTCTAAATTATAAGCAAGAGAATTCTGAATAGTTTATCAAAATCCTCTTGACCAGACTCATTGCAGTGGAGGAAAAGCACACACTTTTTCTTGTTTTGTGAAACATGGCTCTGAAAACTGAAACCCTGGGGGGAGGATTCCTACGTGTGTGGTGAAGAGTGCCTATATTTCTCTTTCTCTCTTTCCTGCACAGTGTCCCATTACACAGCCCTGGAGCCTGGTATCATGTTCTTGTTCTTATTTATTCCATCCTAGTGAGGGAGACCTTTCTGTCCCTCCTCTCTTCTCTTCTCCCTGTGGTTCCCAGAGAGGAACATGAGTTTTGAAAGTGTCAGAACAGCGTCAATGCTGATGTATAGGCCACAGTTGTTTCTCTCAAAAGGCCTTCAGAGCCCTCCCTTCTCCTCTGCTCCCTTCAAGTTGGGAATGATTCATCAGCTGGCCTTTAGCAAGAAAAGAGGCCAGCCTAGGGTCTCAGGCCTTTGACCTCTGTGAAGAGAAAGGTCATACTGCTAGCAACTGTGCAAGCTCCAAAGCTGGAGACACAGGCATAGAAACCCGAGGCGGAGGCGCCAGGCGAAGCGGAGGGGGATGGTGGGAAAGAGTGGGTGTGCAGAAAAGTTAAGAGTATATTTCTAAGAGACTCAGTGGATCAGCTGACAACCGGGGTCAACGGTCATATTTATGCTTGATTCCCTGAGCATGTTACAGTAACATCTGCTTGTTAAGAGTCTTTAGGGAGTGGGCCTGGGGACCAAGTGATTCTGACCTCCTTCCACAAAAGGGGACAGGCTAAGAGATTAGGGGTTCCTATTAACGCCTGTCTTTGACTTAATGACTCTCCCTGCCCTCTCCTGGCGTGATTTGCCAGCTTCACCCCATTTCATTTTATAATCTTGCTAAATATTTAAATGAGCCCCGAGTCTGTCAGTGAAGCAGCATCTGAAACTGCAGAAAGGAAAATTAGATTTCTATGGGGAAAAATCTTGGTGAAACATATTGAATGAGAAAGATGAAGAGATGTAAGAACAAACCCAGGAACTGCTTTGTGTGTGAGAATGGAGTCATTTCACAAAATCTTCACAGGTTTTGACATCACAAACAGAATAAAAAGTCAGTTATAGTTGTGTAATACACATTCTAACAGGAGGGGCAATTTGATCATTCGGTGGTCAAGAGATTATAACTTTATGTGATGTTTTGCCTCGGTCATTGATGGTCTAAACTCAACATGAGGACAGAACTCACTATCCAGGGGAGGTGAGCTGTGAACACTGATTTCACTCTTCCATTGACCTTTTTTGTTTGAGTCACTTTTATGTTTTTTATGCATCCTTTAAAAGTCTTAGGTTTTATTTTCTTCTGTCACCAAATTTATTTATTTATAAATAAATCGATTTATAAATAAAAATAAATATATTTTATGTGTAAAATGCCCTCTCTCCAATGTCTCTGGCCAAATTAATAATCAATGAAAGCATAAAGTAGTTACTGGAAAATGGGGGTGAAACAGCAAAAAACGCACTAAGCTGTTAAATTCTTTTTCTTTTTAAAAAAATTATTTATTATTTTGAGAGTACATAGTTGATATGCATATATATGTAAATATATATACATATAATTTTTTTTTGAGAGGTAGTCTGGTGCTGTCACCCTGGCTGGAGAGCAATGGCATGATCTTGGCTCACTACAACCTCTGCCTCCTGGGTTCAAGCAATTCTCCCGCCTCAGCCTCCCAAGTAGCTGGGATTATAAGCGTCTGCCACCACAGCAGGCTAATTTTTTGTATTTTTAGTAGATATGGGGTTTTACTATGTTGACCAGGCTGGTCTCAAACTCTTGGCCTCATAATCAGCCTGCCTTGGCTTCCCAAAGTCCTGGGTTTACAGGCATGAGCCACCACACCCAGCCCCTGTGGGTATATTTATGGAGTACATTAGGTACTTTAATGTAGGAATGCAGTAAGTACCAACCACATCATGAAAAATGGGGTATCAAGCACGTATCCTTTGTGTTACAAGCAATCCAATTATACTCATTAACTTGTAACATGTATAATTATTATTGACTGTAGTTACCCTGTGTGCTGTCAAACACTAGGTTTTATTCGTCCTTTCTATTATTTTTGTACCCATTAATCATTTCCAGTTGCCCCTACACCCCCAATACCTTTTTTCTTTATTTCCCAAAACACTTGTGTGTCTACTGGCTTCTAAAACGCACATTTTGCATTGGTTACAATTATTCAGATTGTGTGTTCCCCTTGCTCATGATTTTTGCATGTATGTTTCCAGAAGGACTCAGTTGGGTTCTATAAAATCTCTTGGTGCCACTGCCAGCTTTTATTTGAGAAGCAAACATTCTTGATGCCTTAACCACTAGCATGACTTTTTGTTTTCACCTACGGCCTCCCACAGAGGAATAAAACCTGGGAGGTGGGGGAAGAAGCTTAGAAAATAGAGGATACTACTTTTAGCTAGAAAAAAGTAAAAATAGCCAAGTGAGTGATATCACGTAACACAGCCTCTTCTGGTTCCATGCGTAACAAAGTTCATGCAGTCTAACTTTCCACGTAACTGCATGAAATCAACATGTTTGTTATTTATATGCAATTGTCTTGGGGAAACCAGCTCTAAGGAGGGCAATAGATTGTTCCAAGGTGAATCGCTTGTGAGTGTATGGAGTCTCTTCAAAGGTAAGGTCTTGGATGTGTGTGTTCATGTGTGTGCACGTGTGCGCACACTTGAGGTCAGGGTAGTTGGTGGTGGTGTGGGTGATGGGAGCTGTTCAAACTACTTTGTGATTATAAATAATAAAAAAAAATTCAATCGGAAGTGCGTTCTGCCAAACTTCACAATAAACCTCCTAGCAGGACATTCAGATTTTCTTAATCAGGGTCAGACCCACAAGCATAAGGCCAACGAGTTCAGTGGGAAAAATGACTCTTCTTCCCCGTTTTTTTTTCTTTCTTTTTTTCTTTCATTTGGAAGGGCCTTCCTCATATACATGAAGAGCAATTTTCCAGTACATTAACCCAGGAGGGATCCTCTCTCTGTCAGCTCAGGAGACAGAAAAGTTGAGAAACAGGGTGAAGGGAAGATGGATGGGTCTGGGATATGAGAGAGGGCAGTTTTTCCACTGTCCTGCCATGTACACCTAGGACAAAGCCTTCATTGACTGCAATGCTTGACATCAGCCTCATAAACTAGTATTCAGCACAAAAGGTCTGACACTTGAAAGTGCCAGTCCTGCCTTCTTTCTATTGCAGCTGTGCAAGGGGGTTGGGCCCAACAGTGGTGTCCCTTTGTCAGCCCCTAGGACAAGAGGTGAAGATAAATAGTGTTGACTTTAACGCAGTCACACAATTTTGCTATTTCCCAAAAGACAACATTTCCTCCCAGGCCTCACATCGTGGCCCTAGGAGAAAGAACTATCTTCCCTTTGGCCAGGGAGTAAGGGTGCACTGAGCTGGATCCTGATAAGGGTGTGGACTGAACATGTGGCTTGAGGGAAAAGGGTAGATGAAGGACAAGTGAGGAGTCATGGGGGGAGCTGATCCTCATCCTCTCTGGGGAGATGGTTTGGTTTTCATGCATTCCAGCTTGGTCATAGTGGTTTCTTTCGTTTTCTTGAGTTCTTTAGAAATGGCCCTAGAGGAAGAAGAAATGGACACAGGAAGGAAGACTGAAAACATGAACAATTATGTGATTTAAGAGTTTTAAAAACCACTGTGGCATCTTTCTGTTTATTACAAAGCCAGAAAGTAAAATGCTTCCCTGAGAGCTTTTTGGCAATATGACATTAAAACAAGCCTCGAAGGAGATGCAAGATTTCAAGAATCCGATGTACTGAAGGGAGGAATTGATCAGGTGTGTGGTCTGCTGCATTTGATTGTTGTTATAATTCTTCATTATTTGTCTGGGCATCAGCATAGGTACCAATTTTTTGTATTATTTCTTCTAGTGTCAGGGAAGGAAACATTTGAAATACTGAACACAGAATTCACTAGGGCTTGATGGGTTATGACCAAGTTAGATTGGCTGCAGAGGCTCACCTGCCTGAACATCACCTTAACTCCGACTGCAGAGTGCCACTCTGATTCTGCCTTTTCTCTCTAAAGAGACTATTTGGAAGATAATGTTTGAGCCATCCTCTGTCATAAACATCCGTCTGCAGTCAGAGCTCTTCATAATCAAAGTGGACTCCAAGAGCTTAGAACATTGAAGCTCTTCAGAGCAATCTAAAAGTATTTTAGTGCAGAAAGAGGGAAATATGGAGGTTCAAATACTTATAAATCCCTCATGGCCAGGCTGAAGCAAAGTCAGAACTGAGACATGAATGCCAAAGGAGAGTTCTATTTAACCACCAACAGTGGAACTCTCAGATCAATGACAAGTTAACTGGGTTTAACAACTGGGTGAATTTTCTTTTTCATTCATCTGTCAAGCTGACAAGTTTAGAGCTTCCTTGTACTTATGGCATCTGAGTGTCATTTGGGCATATTCTTTAGAAATTACTGATTCTGGCTGAGCATGGTGGCTCACGCCTGTAATCTCAGCACTTTGGAAGGCCAAGGCGGGTGGATTACCTGAGGTCAGAAGTTCAAGACCAGCCTGGCCAACATAGTGAAACCCGGTCTCTACCAAAAATACAAAAATTAGTCAGGTTTGATAGTGTGACCCTGTAATCCCAGCTTCTCAGGAAGCTGAGGCAGGAGAATTGCTCGAACCCATGAGACAGAGGTTGCAATGAGCTGAGATAGTGCCACTGCACTCCAACCTGGGTGACAGAGTGAGACTCTGTCTCAAAGAAAAAATAAAGTTACCGATCCAAGGTATTTTAAAAACTCCATTCTATACAACTCTGCTACAATCTCATTCTAGAGAATATTTCCTGAGGCTAGGATTTAAAGACGTTTCCTTTGATGAGAAAATAGTTGAGACTGGATTTTTTTTCCGTGAATCTTTTCACAGAAAAATGAATAGCTGCAATTTGGGAAAACAAATTTCTAGGAAGTTGAGAAAGTACTGACCAGCTTCCCATTCATATCAGTTTAACCGTCTTTTTAGGAGAATACTGTACATAGATGTGCATCTCTTCATGAAGTTGGAGTATGTATTTTGAACTTACCGTGGCTTGCTTTTAAATGGTTATCTAGGAATAATTTTGACTTTTTGATACATGCTTCATGATTTGAAGAAGTTGGGTGTTAACAATTGTCTTTTGTTTTTACTTTTGGAATTCATTATTTGTGGGATATACTTAAGTTTATTTACACTTAAGTGGAGGCTTGATTGTTCCAGAAACCTGTTAGTTATCTCAGAATGCCACTCTAATCTTATCTCAGATCTGTTTTCTGGGGAAACAGCAGCATGAACCTGGCCAACTGCCCCCTTCTTATTCTTAAGGCTGTTGGGTCCTGAGTTCCACCCTCTTCTGGGCTCTAGAACATAGAGTGTCATTTGGCAGCTGTCAGACAGGAAAGTGCTGAGCTTCTTTGTAGCAGAGGAAAAAACAGCTGAATACAATCATACAGAAACCCCATTCTGAAGGTGTAGGAAAGAGAGGAGATTAGGGTGCTTCCAAAGGGTTTGCATGTGATGCTGCGACATGAGCTACTCGAAAATTTGCCACACTTTTCTGTGTCTAGGAATGCTTCTTCTAGCCTGTTCTTCCCAGAGGGCACATGCTTCCACAGGTTTTCAGTGCCAACCACTGTCTAAAATAGAGGGGGAACTTTCTGAGTAGCTCTCCTCACAAACACAAAGTAATTGGATTTGTTTCTTCTCTTTCTCTTCCCCACCCCATTTGCTCCCTGTGCTCCGACTCAAAATGTAGGAAGGACTCTCCCAACACAGGTTATCCTGCAGACCCTAGAGTTGAGACGGTCCCTCAATGTTTTTCTTTCAAGCTCTTCAACCAAGAAAATAACAAGGCAGTTGGGAAAATTCATGATTTGGGTCTCTCGGGAGACCTGAGTTCTAGTTCATGATCTTCTAATTGAACTTGGGCAACCATTTCACCCCCCTCAGTTTTCTTATCTGTGAAATGGGCATATTAGACTTACGTCTGAGTGATTATTTTCTTTCTCTTTTGCTCCCTAAGTTCTAACAGTGACTGAAATATAAGTACTCATGGAAAACAAATGAGAAAGTAGTGAAGAAAGCAATCAGATGTTAAAGAGTATAACCTCAGTTAAGGTATTGCAAAGGCCAGCGAATCTGATGGGTGTGCGTGAGATGACCAAGCACTTCCTCCACTCTGTCTTTAGGCCTGTGTCGTGGAATTGGAATGAATATATCTTTCGAGTTTTTGTAGCTCTACTTGAGGACACATAGTTTTGTAACCGCACCATTAAAAACCAACTTTCCAGGCAGAGACGTCAGCATGTGGATGCCCCCGTGGGATTCAGCGACTGGCCTGGGCCTGGCGTCCATAGTCTGAATCAGAGTTTAAAAATTCTTTTAAATAAACAGTGGTGTTCTGGCTTGTTGAAGGTCCTATTTTCTGGAAAAAAAAAAAAAAACCCTCTATTTTTGCTTGCATGATAAAAGCCTTTATTTTGGGTAAAATGGGTATTTCAATCCATCTGTATTTATGTCGACGTGAGCTGTGGACACCACTGTGACTCTGGTCTTTGTACTGGGAGCTGAATTGAGCAGGCAGGAACTTCCTTTGTTTCTCACTGACTTTGTGTCTGAGAGCTAGACTATTGCTGCAGATAAAATGAAAAGATATTGTTTTTAGATCCAAAGATGGAAGAACTCCCTCTGTGCAGAGCAACCAAGTAGAACCAAGGCTGTAGGTGCACCATCAGAAAAAGAGTAGCTGGAATGTTTTTGTTCCTCTCTTCACTGGTGCTGGCACCAAGAGACTTCTGTTAAAGGCTTATGACTACCTATGCACCTTGATGCCAAATTTATGCAGACAAGGATCAGTTGAATTAGGGAGCTAGTTGTCGTTTCTCATTCTCTAGCTTTATTTTCTCCTCACTGATTCAACCCCATATGATAATAACCCAGTAAACATGTCTAATTTGACATTCTGCAAACCTCAAACTTAGCATATCTCAAACTTAATTCCTGTCACTGATCAGAAAAAAAAAGGGGCAGGGGGGATTCTGCTTTCTGTTTCATTTCCAATATGTATTACTCTCATTGTTTTTATTGTCTAAAGTCAGAAATTGAGCCTTGCTTCTGAATGTTTTCTTCTCTTTCTCTCTTGCTTCCTATGTGCTAACAGTGATTCAATCCCATTGACTCTTCCATCTATGACCTGATTCTATCCTATTTCTGTTGCCCTATTTAATAAAGGTTCTTAGATATTTGTGCCTAAGCTGCTGTAATAACTTCCTGCATTCCCTTTTTCATCACTTACCCAATATCATTCCTGCTGCAGCTTCTTCTCTTCTCCTTATGCTTCCACCGCTTATGCCTCATCTTGCTTTTTCACCCAGACTGAGATACTTTCTATTGCTTCACTCATTTCACCTGAGATTCTTCAGCAAGCCTACTTTGACCCTTCTATGAGTCCAGTGAACACTCTTCCTCTACATCCTAATTGTACCATTAAGATTTACCATATGCTTCTCTATTTTAATTTGAGGAAACAGATAGATACAATATTCAATGTAGTCTTCTAGGAGCTCTTAGAATTATGAACAAAATTACATGAAGATGATAAATCTGGTCAGAAAGTTAGGTATAGAGACAGGTAGTCATAATAATAATAATATTGACACTGGTTATCATTGATCGAGTACCTCTCATGTGCCAGAAAATATCCTGAGCATTTTATTGTCATTGACTCATTTAATTCTGCAATAATTCAATGGGGGTTGGTACTCAGTATCCCATTTCACAGATGTGAAACAGGTTCAAGCAGGTTCAGTACAGTGAGCACATATTTTAGGAGAGCTCCAAAGGATTATGAAAGCCCAGCAGAAGGATGGCCATCCCTCTCATCCAGTTGGGAGAAGAGTTGTAAAAGAAGTGATAAAAGTGAAGGAAAGTGATTTGGTATTTTCCACTTAGTTAATGAGAAATGCTACATTTTTTAGTCTTCCATTATTATAGTTTTATGAAATCATGTTTTGCTTCTAACTGGGTGATAAGCTCCTTGGGGATGGGTATTAATTCTTTTTCTCTGCTCCACAGCATCTAATCCAGTGCTTTTTGCATAGTAAGCGCATGTTGATCGAAAGTTAACTCTCTTATAATTTTGAGCACAAAATTGCTGCATTCCAGTTGTTGTTGTTACAGTTCTGGCATATACTTTGAGTTAGTCTGCTACTTTGATTGTGGGGAGCTAGGTTGCTTAGCAATATACTCTGTACCTGTCAATATAATTATATTAATATTATTTTCAGATTTTTAATTTCTTATGAAACACTTTTGGACCTGTTTTTCTCTACTTATCCTATACTAAAGTATTAGTTGAGCAGAGTTTGATTTACCATGGAAAGGATTAGGGCTGGTAGACGCGAGCTGATATGAGCTGTTCATGATTTTCACAGAACCATTACAATTCTCTAGAGTTTCTTGTCCTGGTAGTGTGTCCTTTCTAATGTGTCAAGTGACTTTCTCACAGGGTTGTTGAGAGGATTAAATGAAATGATAAAAAAGTAAGCAATTAGAACAGAGTTCAGCATATAGTAATGTTATATAGGTGTTAAATATCACCACTGCCATATTCACTATCATCATGATTGTCGCCATCCTCATCATGATCATCGTCATCACTCATGTCCATACATCTTTAAATGCCATCGGACGTCACTTCTCACGTATCATCTATGACATTCTTCTGCAGGGAAGACGCAGGGTCCTCTGCTTGGGAAAAGTATCTATGACTCCATGGACACATTTCCATTCACTTTCTATTTAGCCTTCACTCAGCATCCTTGATCAAAAGTGGATTCCATTTACATTCCATTCAGTAAATACAATTATTTTAAAGGTCATTTGAAAGTTGCTAACAAGTAAGAGCTCTGAAATGTGTGACTAAAATTGAATTTATGATTGATCAGCAAGTTTTTTCACAAATCATTTTGTTTTTTAAATTAAATACA
>PVKV010038630.1:0-13758 GCA_004027835.1 Alouatta palliata | reverse complement strand
GCGCGGTGGCTCACGCCTGTAATCCCAGCACTTTGGGAGGCCGAGGCGGGTGGATCACGAGGTCAAGAGATCGAGATCATCCTGGTCAACACGGTGAAACCCCGTCTCTACTAAAAATACAAAAATTAGCTGGGCATGGTGGCACGTGCCTGTAGTCCCAGCTACTCGGGAGGCTGAGGCAGGAGAATTGCTTGAACCCCGGAGACGGAGGTTGCGGTGAGCCGAGATCGCGCTACTGCACTCCAGCCTGGGTAACGAGAGCGAAACTCCGTCTCAAAAAAAAAAAAAAAAAAAAGCCTAAATATAATTACATATGACAGCTTCTAGTAAGAAAATGTTCAATAAAGTCATGGCATTATATATGGACTATAATTCTGGTAAAAACAAAGAATGGAAAAGTGATGATTCTATCTTACATTTTTACAGTGTCCTAATATACAGGCAGCACCTTGATATTTCTAGTATGTCGACTACAACCATTCCATGAGCTATTAAAAGAGACAGTTTTGTCTTTATTTTATTAAAAAAATGGTGAAATATCAAGAGAATAATACATCATTAGCACAGAGCCCTATATTTGTTAATGGTTAATTCAGAGGGAAAATGTATGAATGCTCACATGTCTTCACATTATCTCTATATTAAACCATACACCTAACTTAAGACCATTTACAAACATTTTAAAATTTATGTAAACTCCTGAGAGAATGGGACTAAAATCTAAAAAGAATGATACTGGTTTCAAATTGCTTTGTGCCCTGTCTCCCATTTCCCTGACCTTGTTTCATTTGGCCCCAGTGCTACCTAGAGTTATATTCTGGCAGTTTTCCCTGGGTGACTGTAATTTCACCAAAACATCTCTGATTGCTCACCTTTCTGGCTCTCCAAGTCCCTATCATAATATGACTATTGCATTTGTGTTTAAGTTCATGCTTGCTTAACCATTTTGATAAGAAATTTATTATGAAACAATGAAAGTTAGTATAGCATATTGGGCTATGTTCTCTACAAAAGTGTCTGGCTCTTCTGGATTAAAACACCACGTTGAGGTTTTTAAGAGTCAGAATATAAGAGATCCCTCTCTGTAGAATATGCATTATTTCTAGTTTCTTTCTTGAGCCCTAGACTTCTTTGCTGCATTGAATTCAGAGCTGAAGAATGAATCCAGAGAAATTCTGCAGTTATTTGGGATCCATTTTCATCCCTTTAACACTCCAGAATCAAATATAAGCCCCAAGTAAGTAGCTTTTACATAAGATGAGATGGAGACAGGAGACGAGGGAAGAGAAAGATGAGAAGAAACACAAACCTTTGCATTCAAAATGTTGCAATAACATAAATCATGTAGCTTCTGGACATCTACCTTGTACACTTGTGAAATAATAATAATAATAAGACTGGAAAAAGCGTCTTAATATTACCATGAAATTATTTTTTACTTTTTGGACCCTTGAAAGGGGCACACCTTAAGAATTTTGTATCCGTGATATCCCTTTGCAACTTAAGGAGTTTGCAGTAAAGAGGCATTTCATGTGCAATAAACAACTCTCAGTAATCTACCATAATTATATGTTCCTATGGCTTTAAGAGCTGTGATGTTAAAAATGACAACTGCACACATAGGACTTGCATGGATATTGGTGTTCCATGGTATTCACTTTAGGATAAGGGGTCCTCATTTAGTGCCACCCCTCCCAAAACCTGACAGTAGTCCTCTCCCACAAAGTCAAGTCTTCCAGAGTACAAAAATATCTCTTTAAATATAACATCCAAAACCATATATTATTTTATTTTGTATTTATGTATGTATAAAATAATTTACATATATACACACATATATTTGTATTATGTAAATAATAACAAAATATAACAAATAATATACATATATGTACATGTATACACACACACACATCTCAGTAGAATGTAGTTGAAAGAGAATATTCCATGGTAGGTGTGATTCAGGAAATAGGGAATTTTTTGTGAGATCAATTACACATTAATTTATTATTAATTTTGTGGTACCTATTAGTATCCTAATATCTTTTGCACACCTTTAATTTCAGAATGGAAGCACTTTCAGACACACACAAATGTCAGTGAGAGAGAAGGGCAAAAGAGTGCTCTAAAAAAAAATCACTTAGACCCTCCTGAATGATAACATAATTCCAAAGGCTGGAACTGCTTTTTGCACAGTACTACAGAGTTGCCAATTTTTTTTCTGCTTAAACACCTTCACTGTTATTTTAGACTATGATCTGTGAATGCCAAGTGTTTGCATTCCTTGGTGTGCACCAACACGTGTCTGTTCTTACGGATGTTTTACCCAGCAGGGGCCATTATAGTCCTCATCTCCAGATGGCAGACCACATCTACAGAGCATATGGCATTTGGGAAAATAAAAGTGAATCGTTTTTTATTCTTTCTCTGTAACAAGCTTATTTCTGTCTCCTCTGGATTTTTACTTTGAGGTGAAGTTTTCAGAAACTGAAAATTGGTTACTAATGAGTGAATTCATCTACTGAAAAATATAGATAATAATTTGAATTAAAAAGTAATTCTGAGTCAAAATAAATCAATGACATTGTTTAGAAAAAGAACTGTGCTGCTATTTTACCCGTGTAGCCTCAGTGGATTATCTAAGACATTGATTGAATGTGTTTATAACAAAACAACAGAAAAGAGGAGTACGGAAAAGTGTTCAGTAAAATGAGCCTAGCCAATGCAATATCATTTTATGGGCCAATCAATAATTCAATGTATCGATTCTTTCATCTTTCAAGACAGATAACTAGAATTTTTAATCTGTTAACTGTCTAGGTAATCTCATACTTGTGAGCTCCATTTTGCTCAGGGAATAAACTACCAAATCTAATTGCTTGAGCAAGAAGCGTATTATTTACTTCAAATCATGAACAAAAGGCTTTGCTCATGTTTTTGAATAAAGAAAAGAGAAAAGTTTACTCCTGACCAGCCTCAGAATGATATTTTTAACTTTCTGCAGTCCATGCTGCTACTACAAGAGTGTCTTTATGCCACTTTTAAACACAGTAACAAAATGATACTTAGTTCATTTGTTTGGTGCAGGAAAATGAAGAGCAACCAGTGGGCATAATCTCTATGCTTCACTCATTGTATTACTTTCCTAGGGATAGTGTAACAAAGTACTACAAACTAGGTAGTTTGAAATGATAGGAATTCATCATTTCAAAGTTTTGGATGCATCACCCTAGTCTTTGCCTCCAGCATCACGTGAGATTCTCTGTGTGTGTCTGTGTCAGAATCTTCCTCTCTTATAGGAGCACCAGTCATTGGATTAAGGCCCGCTCTAATCTCGTAGGACTTCATCTTAACTTGATTACATCTGCAAATACTTTGTTTCCAAATAAGGTGACATTTACAGGTTCCAGTAGACATGAATTTTGTAGAGACACTAGTCAATCCAGCACACAAATTTGCATGACCATCCATCAGATTAACTGCTTTGATAGGACAGTCACAAAAAAATAGCTAGTGCAATTAATAAAGTTTTTCATGTGAACATCTCTAAACTGAAATATAAAATACATCAGAACATCTTCAGAAAGTAACAAAACAATGTTTTAGCCCTCCGATTTAATTAGACTTGTATATCAAATAACTATAGCTTTGATATTAGAGAACATCAATGTATTATATATTCACTTGTTTTTGTCATTTAGTATTATTAACATCAAAATGACCCATGACAGCTGGCTGTAGTGGCTCACGCCTATAATCCCAGCACTTTGAGAGGCTGAGACGAGCAGATCACCTGAGATCAGGAGTTTAAGACAAGCCTAGCCAACATGAAAAACCCCGTCTCTACTAAAAATCCCAGCTACTGAGAGGCTGAGGCAGGAGAATCACTTGAACCCAGAAGCCATAGGTTGCAGCGAGCCAAGATCATGCCACTGGACTTCAGCTTGGGTGACAGAGTAAGACTCTGTCTCACAAAACAAAACAAAACAAAAAAAACAAAAAACAAAACAAAAAAACATGACTTTAAAACAAAACCCAATTTTTGGTCAGTTGTCTTACTTTCTTTTTTATCTGGGAACAAACAAGATGTTGTGGTTACTGAGGACACATTGAGAGAGTTAGGAGTAAGTCATTTTTCTTTCAATAGATGTTTATTGAGTGCTTGCCATGGACCAAGCTGTGGCTTAGATGTTGAGGCTTGGTAAGCAAACAAAACAGACAAGTTCTTTGTCTTCATTAATCTGACTTTCTAGTGAAGAAAAGTGTATACTTTACTGCTAGAAACCAATTGATTGTTAATATTGACCTGTTAGAGGTCAACAACATAGAACAGGCTGGGGAAAGATGCAGATAATGAAATGACTCTTATTTTGAAGTTTGCTAAGGTTAAACAGTCTTGTTGCCTCTGTTGAATATTTAAGAAATCTTCCTTCCTCTCAATTCACCATCTTTTCATCATTGTCAACTTCTCTCAAAACTACCATAACTAATCCTTTACTGATTCTTATTAATTTTATCTCCTAAGAAAGATTTCCTAAGTATCCCTGGTTTAAAAACTTATACGTCTTGACTACTTCTCTCTATTCCAGTGCCACTCTCCTGAAATCTGGCTCGGTTTATACAATGGCTTTTACAATTCTATACTTCAATCCATTTGCCTTCCATATACTTTTTGTCTTTACAATCTATCCAGAATAAATTTTTCATAAATGGAACTCCAGCCAAATCCTTCTCATATTTAAAATACTTAATGATTCACTAGAAGAAAAAAATCTTAACACATCCTATACATTATGTGAATTATGTGAATTGTTATCAACTTATTTCTCATTTTTGCCTATGCCTCTCTAGTCTACCATGCTTCAGCTACAGTAGCCTTCAGTTAGTTTCCCAATACTCTTTCATTGCTTATGCCACAGAGCTGCTAGGTATGTTCTCACTGCCTGGAGTATACATCCCTCTCCTCTTTGTCTAACTTATTATCATCCTTCTAAGTCTCAGAGTTTTATTTTCTCAGAGAACACTTTTGACTCTTCTACAATGATGCCTCTGTTAAAAATGGTATTTAATTAGTAATTGAATGCTTATTAATATTATTTAAATGGTGTTGGTTTCTCTAGAAAGACTATAACCTCATTGGCACAGAGCCAATCATCCATTTTTGCTTTGGTTTTCTGTGCTTGTAGGGTGTTACAAAAGAAACTTTTGCCCGGTCCAATGTCTTGGAGAGTTTCCCCAACTTTTTTGTAGTTTCATAGTTTGAAATCTTAGATTTAAGTCTTTAATCCATTTTGATTGGGTTTTTGTATATGGTAAGAGGTAAGGGTTTAGTGTCATTCTTTTGTATGTGGATATTTTCAGATTTACCACAACATTTATTGAAGAGACTGTCCTTTCCCCAATGCATGTTCTTGGCACCTTTGTCAAAAATGAATTCACTGTAAGTGTATGGAATTTTTTTCTGGGTTCTATATTCTGTTCCATTGGTCTGTGTTTCTGTTTTTAATGCCGGTACAATAATGTTTGATTACTATAGCTGTGTTCTACAGTTTGAAGTCAGGTAATGTAATTCCTTCAGTTTTGTTCTTTTTGCTCAGGATAGCTTTGGCTATTCTGGGTCTTTTGTGGTTCCATATAAAATTTAAGATTACTTTTTCTACTTGTGTAGAAAATGTCATTGGTATTTTGATAGGGATTGCGTTGAATATGTAGATTGCTTTGGTAGTATGGACATTTTAACAATATTGATTCTTCCAATCCATAAACATGGAATATCTCTCCACTTTTTTGTGTCCTCTTCAATTTTTTTCCTCACTGTTTTGTAGTTTTCATTGTCTAGATCTTTTACTTATTAGTTAATTTCTAGGTATTTAATTTTTTTGTTACTGTTTTATTTGGTATTCTTTCTTGATTTCTTTTTCAGTTTCTTTGCTGTTGGCATATAGAAATGCCACTGATTTTTGTATGTTAATTTTGTATCCTGGAACTTTACTAAATTTATTTATTAGTTTTGATGTTGTTTTGGTGGACCCTTAGGTTTTTCCAAATAAGATCATATCATCTGCAAACAAGGATAATTTGACTTTTTTCTTTCTAATTTGGATGTCCTTTATTTTTCTTGACTGGTTGCTCTAGCTAGTCCTCTAGTACCGTTTGAATAACTGTGGTGAAAGTGAGAATCCTTGTCATGTTCCATATCTTAGCAGGAAAGCCTTCATTTTTTTCCCCATTCAGAATGATACTAGCTATGTGTCTGTCATATATGGTTTTTATTATGTTGAGATATCTTCCTTCTATACTCAGTTTTTTAGGATTTTTATCATAAAAGTATGTTGAATTTTATCAAATGCCTTTTCAGCATCAATTGAAATGATAAATAGTGATTTGTACTTCATTCCCTTGACATGATGTATTGTATTGTTTGATTTGTATTTACAACCATCCCTTGGATGAATCCACTAAGTCATAATGAATACTTTTTTTAATGTGTTGTTGAATTCAATTTTCCTGTAATTTGTTGAATATTTTTGTATTAATATTTATCAGGGATATTTGCTCGTAGTTTCCTTATTTTGATGTGTCTGTCTGGTTTTGGTATCAGGATAATATTGGCCTCATAGAATGAATTTGGAAGTATTTCTTCCTTTTTTTTTTTTTTAATAGTTTGCATAGGATTGGTATTAGTTTTTCTTTAATGAATTTGGTAGAATTCAATAGGACAGCCACTGGGTCCCAGGATTCTTGTTTTTGTTGGGAGATTTTGTATTAAAGCCTCGATCTTGTTACTTTTTGATCTGTTGAGGTTTTGGATCTCTCCATGGTTCTATCTTGTTAAGTTTTATGTATCTAGGAATTTATTCATTTCTTCTAAATTTCTCAATTTATTGGCGCATTTTGCACATAGTAGCCAATGATAATCCTTTCAATTTCTGTGGTATTGGTTGTAATATTCTTTTTTGTATCTCTGATTTTATTTATTGAGATATTATCTCTTTTTTTCCTTAGTTAACTTGATGAAGGATTTGTCAATTTTGTTTAACTTTTCAACAAAACAATTTTTTGTCTCCATCTTTTGTATTGTTCCCTTTATTTCAATTTCATTTATTTCTGCTCTGATATTTATTATTTTCTTTTACTAATTTTGTTTTTGGTTTGCTCCTGTCTTTTTTTAAATATGTATCATTAGGTTCTTTATGTAAAGCGTTTCTTTTTTTTTGATATAGGTGCTTACAGCTATAAATTTCCCTGCAAGTACTGCTTTTGCTGTATCCCACAGGTTTTGGTATGTCTTGTTTCCATTATCATTTGTTTCAATAAATTTTTAAATTTTCATCTTAATTTCCTCATTGACCCCACTGGTCATTCATGGGCATATTATTTAATTTCAATGTGTTTGTACAGTTTCCAAAATTCCTCTTGTTACTGCTTTCTAGTTTTATTCCATTGTGATTGGAGAAGATGGCTGATACTACTACAATTTTTTGGATGTGTTAAGACTTGTTTTGTGACCTAACATATGGTCTATTATTAAGAACGATCCATATGATCTATGAGCTGTTAGCAGTGCTGCTTGGGGTCAGGGGAGGTGTGGTGCAAGCACTCCTTTAGCTTTCTCAGCTGGTGTGTCAGTAAGCCACGTGCCCCCAAAATCCTCTGTCTCTGAGCCCAGGTCAGCATTAGAACTTGCAGTACTTATGGCCTAGACTGCATTTTAAGTTTATGTAAAGGTCCTGAGCACTTCAGCACATTATGGTGAGGCTTTTCTAAAACTCAAGTTCTGAATATTGCGATGGACCATTCCCCTCTGGCTAGGGGTGGTCTATATGCTCCCTTTGTGAATGGGGACAACTGAGTTCAGCCCAGTTTTGCTTTCTGCTGTGACAGAGAAAAACTGAGTTCAACACAGTCTCACTATCACTGTGCTCTTCTCCCAATTGCACTACTTCTCCTAATTGTCATTCAACTGCCATGAGGGGATGGGGGAGAAGTGGCAATGGCAATTCAACACTGTCTTTCCTACCCTCTTCAGTGCCTCTTTCATTGATATGAAGTTAAAACCAGGTACTGTGAGTACCCACCTGATTTTTGGATCTTTTAAGTTCTGGGGTGCATGTGCAGATCGTGCAGGATTTTTACATAGGTATACACATGCCATGGTGGTTTGCTGCACCCATCCCCCTGTCATCTACATTAGATATTTCTCCTAATGTTATCCCTCCCCAATCCCCCCACCCCCTGTTATCCCTCCCTTAGCTTCCCACCCCCCAACAGGCCTGGGTGCATGATGTTCCCCTCCCTGTGTCCATGTGTTCTCATTGATCAACACCCACTTATGAGTGAGAACATGTGGTGTTTGGTTTTCTGTTCGTGGGTCAGTTTGCTGAGAATGGTGGTTTCCAGCTTCATCCATGTCCCTGCAAAGGGCATGAACTCATCCTTTTTTATGGCTACATAGTATTCCATGGTGTATATGTGCCATATTTTCTTTATCCAGTCTGTCATTGATGGGCATTTGGGTTGGTTCCAAGTCTTTGCTATTGTAAACACTGCCACAGTGAACATACATGTGCTTGTGTCTTTGTAGTAGAATGATTTATAATCCTTTGGATATTTACCCAATAATGGGATTGCTGGATTGAATAGTATTTCTATTTCTAGATCCTTGAGTTATTGCCACACTGTCTTCCACAATAGTTGAACTAATTTACACTCCCACCAACAGTGTAAAAATGTTCCTATTTCTCCACATCCCCTCCAGCATCAGTTGTCTTCAGATTTTTTAATAATCACCATTCTAACTGGCATGAGATGGTATCTCAATATGGTTTTGATTTGCATGTCTCTAATGACCAGTGATGATGAGCTTTTTTTTATGTTTGTTGGCTGCATAAATGTCTTCTTTTGAAAAGTGTCTGTTCATAATCTTTGCCCACTTTTTGATGGGATTGTTTTTTTTCTTTAAATTTGTTTAAGTTCTTTGTAGATTCTGGATAGTAGCCCTTTGTCAGATGGGTAGCTTGTAAAAATTTTCTCCCATTCTGTTGATTGCAGGTTCACTCTAATGATAGTTTATTTTGCTGTGCAGAAGCTCTTTAGTTTAATTAGATCCCATTTGTCTATTTTGGCCTCTGTTGCCATTGCTTTTGGTGTTTTAGTAATGAAGTCCTTTCCTATGCCTATGTCCTGAGTCATATTGCCTATGTTTTCTTCTAGGGATTTTATGGTGTTAGGTCTTATGTTTAAATCTTTAATCTATCTGGACTTAATTTTTGTACAAAATGTAAGGAAGGAATCCAGTTTCAGCTTTCTGCATATGGCTAGCCAGTTTTCCCAACATCATTTATTAAACAGGGAATCCTTTCCCCATTACTTGTTTTTGTCAGGTTTGTCAAAGATAAAATGGTTGTAGATGTGTGGTATTACTTCCGAGGCCTCTGTTATGTTCCATTGATCTATATCTCTGTTTTGGTACCAGTACCATGCTGTTTTGATTAATGTAGACTTATAGTATAGTTTGAAATGACAGCTCTACCTCCAGCTTTTTTTTTTTTTTTTGCTTAGGATTGTGTTGGCTATGCAGGCTCTTTTTTGGTTCCATATGAAGTTTAAGGTGTTTTTTTTCCAGTTCTGTGAAGAAGATCAATGGTAGTTTGATGGGGATAGCATTGAATCTATAAATTACTTTGGGCAGTATGGCCATTTTCAAATATCAGTTCTTCCTAATCATGAGCATGGAATGTTTTTTCAACTGTTTATGTCCTCTCTTATTTCCTTGAGCAGTGGTTTGTAGTTCTCCTTAAAGAGGTCCTTCACATCCCTTGTTAGTTCTATTCCTAGGTATTTTATTTTCTTTGTAGCAATTGTGAATGGGCATTCGCTCATGATTTGGCTCTGTCTGTTATTGGTGTATAGGAATGCTTGTGATTTTCTGCACATTCATTTTGTATCCTGAGACTCTGCTGAAGTTGCTTATCAGCTTAAGGAGATTGATGGGGTCTTCTAAATATACAATAATGTCATCTGCAAATAGAGACAATTTGACTTCCTCTTTTCCTAACTGAATACTCTTTCTTTTTTTTGGCTTGATTGCTCTAGCTAGAACTTCCAATACTATGTTAAATAGGAGTGGTGAGAGAGGGCGCCGTTGTCTTGTGTCAGTTTTCAAAGGGAATGCTTCTAGTTTTTGCCCATTCAGTATGATATTGGCTCTGGGTTTGTCATAAATAGCTTTTATTATTTTGAGATACGTTCCATTGATACCTCATTTATTGAGAATTTTTAGCATAAAAGGCTGTTGAATTTTGTCTGAGACCTTCTCTGCATCTATTGAGATAATCATGTGGTTTTTGTCTTTGGTGCTGTTTATGTGATGGATTACATTTTTAGATTTGCATATGTTAAACCAGACTTGCATCCCAGGGATGAAGCTGACTTGATCATGATGGATAAGTTTTTTGATGTGCTGTTGGATTTGATTTGCCAGTGTTTTATTAAAGATTTCCACATCAATGTTCACCATGGATATTGGCCTGAAATTTTCTTCTTTAGTTGTGTCTCTGCCAGGTTTTGGGATCAGGATGATGTTGGTCTCATAAAGTGAGTTAGGGAGGATTACCTCTTTTTGTATTGTTTGGAATAGTTTCAGAAGGAATGGTACCAACTCCTCTTTGTAACTCTGGTAGAATTCTGTGGTGAACCCATCTGGTCCTTGACCTTTGTTGGTTAGTAGGCTATTCATTGCTGCCTCAACTTCAGACTTTGTTATTGGTCTATTCAGGAATTCAGTTTCTTCCTAGTTTAGTCTTGTGAGGGTGTAAGTGTCCAGGAATTTATCCATTTCTTCTAAATTTACTGGTTTATGTTCATAGAGGTGTTTGTGGTAGTCTCTGATGGTAGTTTGTATTTCTATGAGATCGGTGGTGATATCCCCTTTATTATTTTTTATTGCATCTATTCGATTCTTCTCTGTGTTCTTTTTTATTAGTCTGACTAGGAGTCTGTCTATAATGTTGATCTTTTCAAAATACCAGCTCCTGGATTTATTGATTTTTTTAAAAGGGATTTTTGTGTCTCTGATCTTAGTTATTTCTTGTCTTCTGCTAGCTTTTGAATTTGTTTGATCTTTCTCCTCTAGTTCTTTTAATTGTGACATTAGGATGTCGATTTTAGATCTTTTCTTGCTTCTCATGTGGCCATTTAGTGTTATAAATTTCCCTCTACACACTGCTTTAAATGTGTCTCAGAGATTCTGGTATGTTGTGTGTTCGTTCTCATTGGTTTTGAAGAACATCTTTATTTCTACCTTCATTTGATTATTTATCCAGTAGTCATTCAGGAGCAGGTTGTTCAGTTTCCATGTAGTTGTGTGCTTTTGAGTGAGTTTCTTAATCCTGAGTTCTAATTGATTGCACTGTGGTCTGAGAGACTGTTTGTTATGATTTCCATCCTTTTGCGTTTGCTGAGGAGTGATTTACTTACAATTATGTGGTCAATTTGGTTCTTATGAAAGTAGTATGGCTTTTTAAAATGTGTAGATAGTTGTTAAATTTGGTGTTCCTGTGATTGGGATTATCAGTTGCTCTGTTCCCCAGAGAGCATCTCATTCCTGATGCATGTAGAAAACTGGATGCTATACTTCCTATAAACTAATGGTATTTGCCAGAGAAAGTGACAATATTTTATACTAACATAACATCTCTCTTCTGATGAGCTCGATAATGGTTCTGTGATCTATTTTTTTCTTGTAATAATTTGAAAGTATTTACATGTTTAATATATTTTCATTCAAATAACTTTCTGCTAGTGAGAAAACAGGTAGTATCAAAAGTAAGATGGAAAATGTGTTTTGCAATTAGAGTCACAGATAACAGGAAATAAGCTGAAAGAAATTGTTGAAATTAATCAGTATACCTATTCAACTGTCTATGAAGGACAGGGCCTAATAACAAATCAGTAAAACAGGAATATATGAAAATATTACTCAGAAAAACAATGTAAGTCATTTTATTTCTATTATATAAAACCATAAAGTATTTCATATAAAATATCATACTGTAAAATTGTCTGTTTGAACCATTTAACCATGTATTATTTGATTTAATCAATTAGTATTAATTTTAATAATATCAATCTTCTTGCTGCATATGATAATACATGTTATTGCTTACCTTTTAATTCTGAGGTTTTCTAGGTACAGATTTATCAAGTAGAGTCTACAAATAATGTTTTTACATAGCATATCGATATAATTTCAAATACCAAGTATTTCCATGTTTGTTTGTTTTTTGTTAATTCTCCAAATTTTTATTGCTTCAAGTAATGATTCAATTCTTGGAAGAAAGTACACAGAAAAGTCATTTTTATTTATGGCTGGTTATTTTTACCCAAAAGAATATAATAAACAAATATATTGGCCGCTAGTTTTCTGACCTTATGTAAATCACTTAAATTTTATTTGCCCTGTTTCCTGATTTATAAAATGGCCACAAGTACATTGTTCTGGTATTCCTCAGAGGAATACTGAATTTAATATCAAATATATAAAAGAACTTTGAACGTATAAATAAGAAACACATAATCAAGGCACTCACAGTAATAATACTAGTAAAATATTTTAATTATTTATGAATGATAATAGGTCTTGCTTTTTGTTGGATGAATGTGGCTCGATGCCATGTGAATTCCCATGTTCTTATCACTGATAGTATATAAAATGTATAGGTGGTGTAAAAAAGAAGAATAAAAAGAGACAGTGACAAAGTAGTTCAAAAGTTTGCCAAATTCTTGACTTTTGATAATTTAATTAAATTCTACTCATTGAAAATCTGTCAGGGTGAGCCACCTGCTATACCTCAAACTTCAACAATTAGCCTGGCTGTTAAAAGTAAAAAATGTGGATTAAAGACACGACACATAAACTGAGTTAAAGATGTAAGACAAACTACATTGAACATAAATAGCATCTCTAATAGAACCATGAAATTGTAATAACTTCAAATCACAACAAAATGTGTGCTCAGTAGAGTATAAATTGGTTTCAACTGAAGGAAGACAATAATTACAACTGATCAATATTTTCCTAGAAATAAAGTAGCAAATAGATATCTCTTGAAAGGCTTTAATAATTATCTTTTGCTATAGTCAGTAAAGTCTGAAGACATGTACAGAAGTTAAGCAAAGGTAGGAAGCATCTCTACACTAATTCATTACACTCTGCTAAACAAAACTGGAAATTGGGCCAAAGGATACAGTTCAGGAATATGCACATTACTTCTTCTAAACTAGAGTTCTGACCAGGAGAAATGTTATCAACATGAGAAAAGTTAGAAAGAAGGAAAACAAGTGTTAATTCTTAATTAAACCCAGACTAATAAATTCCACATCACCAAGAACTGTATGAGGCTGTGACATCACACTGAACCACGCTGACCACATGTAAAACATGAAAATACCAAGGATACAAGGATACAGGAATGATAAAATGAAGAGGTAAATATCCTAATTGAAATAGTGTGAAGCCCAAGCTTATCACTTCCTTTACTTAACTGTGTATTCTTGAACCATTGTTTGCTGTCTGTGCTGAATAGCACCAATTCTATTCAAAGAAGAGGAATGTACATAAAAGAACTAACATGAATATTATGCATAACAACAGGATGAACATGCAGAAGAAGAACGAGGATTACAATGAAAAGAAGTGGAAAAATGAAGAAAAGAACAACAAGAAAGGATCAGGAGGAGGAGAAATAGGAGGAGAGGGAG
>PVKV010038629.1:0-13747 GCA_004027835.1 Alouatta palliata | reverse complement strand
GGTTCAAGCAATTCTCCTGCCTCAGCCTCCCGAGTAGCTGGGACTACAGGCATGTGCCACCATGCCCAGCTAATTTTTGTATTTTTAGTAGAGACAGGGTTTCACCATGTTGACCAGGATGGTCTCGATCTCTTGACCTCGTGATCCACCCGCCTCGGCCTCCCAAAGTGCTGGGATTACAGGCGTGAGCCACCGCGCCGGGCCTTGATTATTTTCTTTATTTATACTCTCCTTAGCTACAGTGAGTCACTATTGAGTTCTGGGTAGCAAATTCAGTTTTAAGTTTCAGTTCAGCTGAAGCTAAATTCCACAAAAAAAGAAAACAGTCTTGGGGCTAGGAGACAGAGTGAGACTCCGTCTCAGAAAAAAAAAAAAAAAAAGAAAGAAAAGTAAAAGAAAACACTCTTTGCATTAAATGTTTACAAAATTATCTGAAAATTTCTAGGGTAACAACTATAGGAATATAATAAACATGAAACGCAAAACTGGGATGTTTCCCTGGGCTCTGACTTCTTTTTCTTTCTTATGGTTTCTGTAGATTTTGGTTTTTTTGTCTCCTGCTTATTACATAAATGGCAGTACATCAAGTACACAAGAACATAAAAATTCATTTCATCATCTATCAAATGCAAATTTGTATTAGGTAATCTCTTTGATTCTATGCTTTTATTTGCTATCATGGGAAACATTTGCGATTCATCCATACAAGTGCTGGGTCTAATATTGACACCAAAGAATGTTTCGTGAGCAGTTTTCTTTTGTGACTTCAACTGCAAGGTTATGAGATCCTAATTATAAGATTCTAATTCTCTTAATAACTCCTTAAGAATAGCACCAATGAAGTTACAAATCTGCCTAAAATTTCTATGACACTATAATTGGGATGTCAGAATATTCTTTCTCTACCCGCTGTGATTTCAGGGGTTCTGGAAAACTCCTCTACAAAAGCAATACTTTCTTGCCCTCTACAATAATGAATAAGATTGGAGACCTTGTCTTTCCATCACTGTTACTTAGAGTAGCCCTGAGGTATAATACCCAAAGTGTTTTAGAGAATGCTGTAAATTGAGTTAAATTCACACTGGAGTGTAAAAGTCTGACATCTCATAATGCATTTTTGATAAAGGGTAAAATAGAGCCTGGGAAGGAAACATATTAGTTTGTGTCTTCTTTTTTTTTTTTTTTGAGATGGAGTTTTTTCACTCTTGTTGCCCAGTTTGGAGTGCAATGGCGTGATCTTGGCTCACCGCAACCCCCACCTCCCGGGTTCAAGTGATTCTCCTACCTCAGCCTCCCAAGTAGCTGGGATTACAGGCATGCACCACCACTCCTGGCTAATTTTGTATTTTCAGTAGAGATGGGGTTTTTTCATGTTGGTCAGGCTGGTCTCGAACTCCTGACCTCAGGTGATCCACCAGCCTCAGCCTCCCAAAGTGCTGGGATTACAGGTGTGAGCCACCACACCTGGCCAGTTTGAGTCATTTCTGGTAATAAATATCACTGCTTTATACCCTGCATGATGCCATGGTATTATCTTTCATTTGTTCTATATTTACCTTCCAGGTGCTTCAAAGTATGTCCTAGCCAAGTGGGTAAAGCTGGCAGGTGGGGCAATGTCCCGGGTCAAGACTCACAGGTCTATCTCATTTGGCTCCAGCGTCTATTTCACATCTGCCTTTGCTGTCCAAAGTCAGACATGGAGTATGCACATGGTAGGTGGAGGAATTTCAGAACAAAACCGGGCTCATTTTTGAGATAGGAGAATAGGGTTTATCGTTTCTCAAAACAAATGCTTCTGATGTCACCTGGAATATGTTCTGAAAATAAATTGATATATTTCAGTTTTGACTTCATATGTCATAAATTGTAGGCCAGGTGCAGTGGCTCACACTTATAATCCCAGCACTTTGGGAGGCCAAGGCGGGCGGATCACGAGGTCAAGAGATCGAGACCATCCTGGCCAACATGGTGAAACCCCGTCTCTACCAAAAATACAAAAAAAATTAGCTGGGCGTGGTGGCGCGTGCTTGTAGTCCCAGCTACTCGGGAGGCTGAGGCAGGAGAATTGCTTGAACCCAGGAGGCAGAGATTGCAGTGAGCCGAGGTCGCAAAACTGCACTCCAGCCTGGCGCCTGGTGATGGAGTGAGACTCTGTCTCAATTAGAAAAAATAAATAAATAAATAAATAAATTGTATGGGTCTCCTAGAAATAAAAACAGATCCCTTAAAAAATATATCATGCCAGTCAGTTGAGGTCCATAAAAAGTGAAAACAAAACCAAAACACCACAAGGAAATTAGTTGAACCATTAAAGCACAAAATGCTTCCATACATTTTCTTCTTCTTTTTTTTCTTTTTTTTTTTTTGCTTCCATACATTTTTAAAAAGAACTTACTGAAACCAAAATGTGAAGTCTTCTGGGAAATGTTAACTTAGACTTTTCAACTAGTATGTAGTATTTAAAAAGGACTTGATGATAGAAGAAAAAAAAAGCACTTGATGAAGAGTCAAGAGTCTTGGTATTCAAGTTCAGGCTATTTCATTAACCACCTAAATGACACTGAGCAATCCAATTAAATCTGCTTGTTCAAAGATCTCTAACTCATTTAGGTATTATCATTCTGTGATGTCATTCGCTGGTCTTTCCTTGAGCTCTAAATCCTGTCTTGACATCTTTAATTTTTATTAAAGGACAGTCTCAACTGGCTTGTGCATTTAGCAAAACAATTTCTTGCATTTCACAATTGCATAAGCAAATTAAGAAAAAATAATCCTTACTGATATACACATGTATCTTACTACCTTTCTATAAAAAGTTAGGAGTAGGCTTGCTCTTTTTATTAGGATCATTACATTTTCTCAGCCTGGCCCGAGGCAAGGCTTCTAAAACTGTGAAGTTTGAACAGGTAGCTCTCACCTCGCTCTCTTCACCTCCTCCCGCTTCCTCATAATGCCTTTGCCCCGACTCCAGGTGTCTCTGCTTTCACAATACTCTGCAAGCTGCACAACACGCACCTCTTTCTAACCCCCTGTGCCCTCCTTTTTGTTCACCCTTAGTACACAGTGCTTCATTATTAAAATTCCTTCTTATTTCTAAAAAATCAGTGTTCATTCTTCAAGTTCTCATAGTGGATATGATGTGGAAAACTATTTGATTAAAAGAATTAAGTTGTGAATGAATCTATAGCTTGTTTTACAAAAATGTAATTGGTGGAATTTCAGGGTTAATGGCAATGTAAAATAATGTTAGGGAGTGGAGGGAAATTTAGGAAAGTACAATCACTTAAAGGGCTTGTCTACTTTACAGCCTTGCTGCTTAAAGTGTGGTCCTAGGACCAACAGCAGTGAAATTAACTGGGAGCTTGTTAGAAATAAGAACCTCAGTTTCACTGGTCAGAATTTGCATTTTAGCAAGATAGGGGAAACTCGTGGTAGTTTGTATGTATGTTAAAGTTCGAGAAGCACTGGTTTACAGCATTCCAAATAGGCAAACACCCTTTCACTTTAATTTAAAGTGGGGTCAGCTGTTGCTTATGAGATCTGTAGTCATTGAAGACCAATCTGATGTTTCTAAGCGTTCTGTTGTTGACCACAGGGCATAATTGCCACAAATAAAGACTCTTTTATAATTTAACACATTTGGAGAGAGGTGGCATTACAAAAAGCTTTCTTAGCTCAGTGTTAAAGGGAGATACAGTAACTGAAAATTAGAAAACTAGGATACACAAGTACAGTAGTGAAAGCAGAAACCAATGGTTGAATGAAAGATTTCCACCTATATCACAATCAAAAGCAAATACAACTGTTAAATAAAATTTATGGGAGGCCATTGTTTTGGACTGAGCTCCTGCACTGGCCCAACAGACCAGGCCAAACCAGAATGGAGTCACTCAAGCTAAGTGCCATATAATCAACTGAACTTTGAAATTGCCAGTTAAAACCAACGAACCAACCAGGAGATTCACAGCAACCAGTCAGAAGGGGCCCAGTTTACCTGACCCAGCATGTTAAGTAAGTTTCCTCTGTTTTAACCCTCTAAGGAACGTAGCTGAAAGACCAACCTGCTTTTTTTTTTAGTGATGGCATTTCTCCATGTTGGTCAGGCTAGTCTCACACTCCCGACCTCAGGTGATCCACCCACCTCATCCTCCCAAAGTGCTGGGATTACAGGCATGAGCCACTGCACCTGGCCATCTCTTTCTACTTTCTTCAGTGCTTTTTCGCCTATAAAGCCAACCCCCTCTAATCAGCTCAGTGGAACACCCATTCTTTTATATAGGATGAGATGTTGCCCGTTTCTAGAATTGCAAATGAAAGCCAATTAGATATTTAAACTATGGGTTTTGTTTTGTTTTGTTTGTTTTTGGTAATTTTGTTTTTTGAAACAAGAGTGAAATCACTACACAGTTGCTAGGACTACTATTGAGAAGTAGAGGAGGATAAGTTATATTGTGTTTATGTTAAATGTATTAAGGATGGTCGCCAGTCCAATCCAATTAATTCTACAAGCTCTTTTTCAGCTCCCATCTCCTATCTCGTATGAAACCTTTTCTGCTTCTTTCTACACACCTGCCTTTGTTAGGTGATCAACTGTCCTGGTTGGCTTAGGGCTGCCCTAGTTTTCTTACTGGAGGTTCTGCATCCCGGAAGATCCCTCAGTCTCCAGCAAACCAGGACAATTGGTCACCCTACCTGCATTCCAAGCTCGAAGTACTGCTTCTGACTTTGAACTTCTTTAGCACTCTGAACTCTCACCATTTATTTGGCATCTGTCATATTTTGCTTTACATCATAATCATTTGCACACAAGAAATGTTTCTAAGATTTGCTTACAAATTTCTTCAGGGCAGAACTGTGTCTTTCATCATTTCCTTTATTCCACGCAGCATTAATCCAGTGTTAGCTTTGTAGGAGTCACTCAACAGTCACTCAATGATCTATTTGAAAAAAATAACTATTGCCAATTGGAACTATGGCGGCCATGAAGTTTCAATCAATTGAATCATAAAAGTGGCAGTTTGGAAATCCAGATAGTCTTATATTTCTATTTTTGCATTTAGGACTATTTTAAATGTGGCTTCAATCCAACCTTTTACTCCTCCACTGTGCTCCTTGAACCATGAATGATGCAAGAATATCCAGGGGGTAAAATATATCACTAGATAAGCATTTTCCCAGAGAGTAGTGTTTACTTAAAGATTTTATTTTTTTTAGTGGGAGTGTGTGAATTGTCTGCACAATTAATATGTTTTGTCAGATTTTTCATTTGGGACACTATGCAGATTAGGTGTCCAGAGAAATTCTCCTGGCACACAACCCCTAAAAATGACGGAAAACACACACACGCACACACACATACCCCCCCCACACCACACGACATATACAAATGGTTCAAAGATAACTTTGGGCACATTAATATTTTAATGAGCAATTTAGCAAACTATGAAGAGTCAGCACCAGCCTGCAAGCAGTTCAGTGATCCAAGGGGAATGAGAGAGAAACTTGTATGAGGTGTTTGTGGAAGCAAGACAAACAAAATATATTTGATTGGTTAACATGGAAATCCCTAGTTAGAAGTTAATTGATAGCTTCTGATTGGTTAGGCTTAAGCAGTTTTGTTTTACTATTTACATTGGACTTTGGTTTGCTTGAGTAGGAACCCCAGGTGCTGACGCCATCTCAGCCTAATGGCCTCCCAATTAAACAATACGTGTGTGTGTGTAACACACATGCACACACACTCAAAAAGCTTTTATATGTATGGCTGAGTTGGTAGGAAGACTTGAAATCAACAACGCACAAGAATGTTGAGAATTGCTCTGGAGGCATTTGTCTGCATGGGTGGCCTAATGCTTGGGTTCTAATAGATGCAGTGAGCAGGGGAGAAAACTAAGACTTAGCCCTTTATGGTGAGAGATTGGGTGGATTTGGGAAATACCTGCCCCCTATACACACTAAAAAAGATACTTTAGCTGTTTAAAAAACAAAACAAAACAAAACAAAACCACACAAGGATTTCTCAGGGATGCTTGTCTGTCTCAGCCTAAGTTTTGTCAGAGGAAAAATATGTCTTTATGAAAATCCTAACCATGCAAAAACAAAACAAAACAAACAAATTCCTAAAATCCCTGGATACAAATTTAGTTAAAAGTGGCCTTAGATGGGTACTGCTCTACCTGGCAGAATTACCTGGGAGGGCAAATTCAAACACCCTCTGGAAGAATGCACTTTAAACCTGGAACTCAGAGAAATCCCAAGGAATATAAGCATATATATGGTAACTCTATGTTTCACTTTTTGAAACAACTGCCAAATTCTTCTCCAAAGGGGCTATATAACTTTACATTCCTACCAAAAATGTAAGAAGATTCCAATTTCTCTACATTTTCATCAACACTTATTATTGTCTTTTTTTTTTTTTTTTTTTTTTTGAGTGGGAGTTTCACTCTGTCACTCAGGCTGGACTGCAGTGGCGAGATCTTGGCTTACTGCAACCTCCACCTCCTGGGTTCAAGCGATTCTCCTGTCTCAGCCTCTGGTGTAGCTGGGACTACAGGAACATGCCACCATACCTGGCTAATTTTTTTTGTGTATTTTTAGTAGAGATGGTGTTTCACTGTGTTAGCTAGGATGGTCTCAATCTCCTGACCTCGTGATCCATCTGCCTTGGCCTCCCAATATTGTCTTTTTTATTATAGCCATTCTAGTGGGGGTGAAATGGTATTTTATGATTTTTATTGGTATTTCCCTAGTGACTAATGATGTTGGACAGCTTTACATGTGCTTTTTGGTCATTTGCATATCTTTGGAGAAATGTCTATTTCAATCCTTAGTCCATTTTAAAATTGGGGCTGGGTGGGTGACTCATGCCTGTAATCCCAGCACTTTGAAAGGCTAAGGGAGGCGGATCACCTGAGGTCAGGAGTTCAAGACCAGCCTGGCTAACATGGTGAAACTTCACCTCTACTAAAAATACAAAATTAGCCCAGCATAGTGACACATACTTGTAATCCCAGGTACTTGGGAGGCTGAAGCAGGAGAACTGCATGAACCCAGGAAGCGAGGTTTCAGTGAGCCAAGATTGAGCCATTGCACTCTAGCCTGGACAACAAGAGTGAAACTCTGCCTCAAAAATAAATTAATAAAAATAAAATAAAAGTGGGTTTTCTTTTTATTGTTGAATACGAATTCTTTATATATTCAGGATACTAGTGCCTTTTTTTTTTTTTTTTATTGAGACACAGTGTCACTCTGTTGTCCGAACTGGAGTGTGGTGGTGTGATCTCAGCTCTCTGCAACCTTTTCCTCCTGGGTTCAAGCAATTCTCCTGCCTCAGCCTCCCGAGTAGCTGGGATTACAGGTGCCTGCCACCATGCCCGGCTGACTTTTGTATTTTTAATAGAGATGGGTTTTTGCCATGTTGACCAGGCTGGTCTCAAACACCTGACCTCAGGTGATCTGTCTGCCTCAACCTCCCAAAGTGCTGGGATTATAGGTGTGAGTCACCATGCCGAGCCTAGATACTAGTACCTTATCTTATTTTATTTATTTATTTTTTGAGACGGAGTCTCGATTTTGTTGCCCAGGCTGGAGTGCAGTGGCACAATCTTGGCTCACTGCAATCTCTGCCTCCCGAGTTCAAGCAATTCTCCTGCCTCCGCCTCCCAAGTGGCTGGGATGACAGGCACCCGCCACCACACCTGGGTTAATTTTTTGTATTTTTAGTGAAGGCAGGGTTTCACCATGTTAACCAAAAAAGGCTGGTCTTGAACCCCTGACCTCAGGTGATCCTCCCGCCTTGGCACCCAAAGAGCTGGGATTAAAGGCATGAGCCACAGAGCCTGGCCACTGTTATCTTCTGATGAGGTGCAATTTATCTGTTTTTCCTATTGTTACTTTTGCTTTATGTGTCATATTTAAGGAACTATCACTAAATGCCAGGTCACAAAGATTTAGGCCTATGTTTTTTTCCTAAGTTTTATAGTTTTAGCTCTCACAGTTAGGTTTTTGATCCATTTTGAGTTATTTTTGTACATGGTGTGAGGTAGAGGTTCACCTTCATTCTTTTGAATGTGGGTGTTCAATTGTCTCGAAATCATTTCTTGAGAAAACTATTCTTTACCCATTAAAATATCTTGGCACGCTTTTTGAAACCAATTGACTATGAATGTAGGGTTAATATCTGGACTCCTAATTTGATTCCATTGATCCATATCTCTATTATGTCACAAAGTCTTTTATAACCTAATCTAATGATATATCATCACTTCTGCCATATTCTATTAATTACACAGACCCATTCTGATACAATGTGGGAGAGACTATATAAGGATGTGAATACCAGAAGGCAGGAATCACTGGGGGCCATCTTGGAGGCTAGGTGCCACATAGCAATATAGCAATAACCGTATGATTACCTCTTTATAGACAGAAAAAAATATGTTCTTAGTAATTTAGTGAAAAAGAGAACTTCTAAATCTGATAAAGGCAAGTTTCAGGCCAGGCGCGTGGCTCACACCTGTAATCCCCTCACTTTGGGAGGCCAAGGCTGCTGGATCTTGAGGTCAAGAGTTCGAGACCAGCCTGGCCAAGATGGTGAAACCCCGTCTCTACTAAAAATACAAAAATTAGCTGGGCGCAGTGGCAGGTGCCTGCAATCTTAGCTACTCAGGAGGCTGAGGCAGGAGAATCCCTTGAACCTGGGAGGTGGAGGTTGCAGTGAGCCGAGATTGCACCACTGCACTCTAGTCTGGGTGACAGAACGAGACTCCATCTCAAAAAAAAAAAAAAAAAGACAAGTTTCAATATACCCCAAACACTGTGTTTAATCATGAAATGAAGCACTCCCATTAAAACCAGGAACCAGACAAAAATGCCCACTGTCCCCACTCTTACTCACTATTGTTCTGTAGGCATTAGCCAGTATAATAGGCAAGGCAAGGAATAAAGACATAAGAATTTGAGGCTGAGTGCAGTGGCTCACGCCTGTAATCCCAACACTTTGGGAGGCTGAGGCGGGTGGATCACGAGGTCAAGAGATCAAGAACATCCTGGCCAACATGATGAAACCCCGTCTCTACTAAAAATACAAAAAATAGCCGGGCATGGTGGCACGTGCCTGTGGTCCCAGCTACTCGGGAGGCTGAGGCGGAAGAATCACTTGAATCCAGGAGGCGGAGGTTGCAGTGAGCCGAGATTGCGTCACTGCACTCCAGCCTGGCGATTCATCTCAAAAAAAAAAAAGAATTTGAAAGGAAGCTATGACTCTAATTGTTGAGAGATAATATGATTTTCTACATGAAAAACTTAAAAATGTTCTATGAAAACAACAATTAGGAAGATTTCTGGATATAAGATTATACCAACAACATATTGACACTTTCTTTTAAATGACAGCCTCATTATAACAAGAAAAACTTTTAAATATTCCGGAATAAATCTGGCAAAAATGTATAAGATCTTGATGGAGACATTTGTCAAGGTTAACTGAAAAACTAAGTGAGACTGAACAGAGAGACATAGCCTATTTGTGAATAAGAGCTATCAGGAGAGTCATGGCCAACTAGGTTTTAAAATCTTATTTATTTATTTATTTGAGGTGGAGTTTCTTTCTTGTCACCCAGGCTGGTGTGCAGTGGCGTGATCTCAGCTCACTGCAACTTCCACCTCTCGGGTTCAAGCGATTTTCCTGCCTCGGGCTCCTGAGTAGGGATTACAGGCACTCAACACCATGCCCAACTACTTTTTAAATTTTTGGTAGAGATGGGATTTTACCATGTAGGTCAGGCTGATCTCAAACTCCTGACCTCAGGTGATCCACCCACTTTGACCTCCCAAAGTGCTGGGATTACAGGGGGAAGCACCGCATCCCACCCTAAAATCTTATTATTCAGTTGTACTAATTAAAAACAATGAGATATTAACAAAACAATGAACAAATAAATCAACAGAACAGACAAGAAAGCACAGAAACAGATCATGCTATGGGAACTCGACATAAACTGGAGCTATCAGTTTTACTCGATTGGATCCATTAAGATTTTTTTAAACTCATATCAAACAAAACTAAATTTTAAATGAATGATTCAAGGTTCAAATGTGAAAGTAAAACTTTAAAACTTCTTTAATAAATTATAGGAGACCTTCTCTGTGATCTCATGGTGAAAGGATTTAAGACAGAAAAATTCAAACCATAAAGGAAGATATCGCTACCTGCTGTTTATCAAAATACACTACAAAAAGAGTGAAAAAGGCAAGTGACACGCCGAGCGTGGTGGCTCACGCCTGTAATCCTAGCACTTTGGGAGGCTGAGGTGAGCGGATCACCTGAGGTCACGAGTTCAAGACCAGCCTGACCAATATGGTGAAACCCCGTCTTAAAAAAAAAAATAAAAAGAAAGAAAGAAAGAAAGAAAAAGGTAAGTGACAATCTAAAAGAAGTATTTGTAATATATGTAACTGTGTGAAAGAAAAAAACACAAAGCATCACTAAATATATGAAAGTGCTGAAAGTTGCTGGCTATAAGGGAAATCCAAAGTAAAACCAGTCATATTTCCTGGCATGTGTACCATACAGGCCAAAACTAGTGAGAAGTGAAGACATAGAATAACAGACGCTCCCTTCACTGCTAGTGAAAGTTGGTACCACCACTGTGGAAGACAATTTGGTATTGTTCTACAGTTCTGTAGCTGTATACAAACCACCTCAAACTCAGTGACTTAAAATAACACACCATATGTTCTGTAGGTCAGCAAATTGGAAAGGACTTGGCTGGACAGTTCTGTAATCTCCTTCAGTAACAATAGGACATCTGGAACTTGGAGCAGCTAAGGTTGGCTAGCATCTGTCTTTTTTTTTTGAGGCGGAGTTTCACTCTTATTACCCAGGCTGGAGTGCAATGGCGCGATCTCGGCTCACCGCAACCTCCGCCTCCTGGGTTCAAGCAATTCTCCTGCCTCAGCCTCCCGAGTAGCTGGGACTACAGGCACGTGCCACCATGCCCAGCTAATTTTCTTTTTATATTTTTAGTAGAGACGGGGTTTCACCATGTTGACAAGGATGGTCTCAATCTCTTGACCTCGTGATCCACCCGCCTTGGCCTCCCAAAGTGCTGGGATTACAGGCATGAGCCACCGCGCCCGGCGTTTTTTTTTTTTTAAGAGATGAGGTCTCCCTATGTTGCTCAGGCCAGTCTCAAACTCCTGGGGTCATGTGATCCTCCCACCTCGGCCTCCCAAAATGTTGTGATTATAGGATGAGCCACTGCACCCAGCTGGCTAAGGTCTATCTTCATGTTGTCCCTGGGTCCCTACGGGTGACCTCTCAACATAGGCTAGGTTGAACTTACAATATGGAGCTTCAGAGTGCTTACAAGGCCGCTACGGTGCTTACAAGGGAGCCAAGATCTTTTAAGAGAAAGTATTTGATGTAACAAAGCAGTGCTGCGTGGCCTTTTATGAACTGGCCTTGAAAGTCAGAGGGTATAACTTTCGCCATATTCTGTTGGGTTGAAACAGTTGCAAAAGCCCACCTCCATTAAAGGAAAGGGATATAGACTCCATCTCTTAATGGGAGGTGTATCAAAGTCACATTGTAAAAAGTCCACGTGAGATGAAAGTTACTTTTCCTTCTCTAGAGGGACAGAACAAAAAAGAAGAAAAAAAAATTACTTTTTGTGGCCATCTTTCTTTCTTTTTTTTGGAGACACAGTCTCTCTCTCTGTTGCTCAGGCTGGAGCATAGTGCTATGATGATGGCTCACGGCAACCTGGAATGTCTGGGCTCAGTCAATCCTTCTGCCTCCGTCTTCTGAGTAGGTGAGACTACATGAGTATGTGTGTGCCACCACACATGGCTAAGCAGCCATCTCTCAAAAACACAATCTGCCACAGGCACTATTTGCTAAAGTTGAAGATTTATATACCCTATGACTTACAATTTCACACCTGGGTATTTTCCCTAAGGAAATTCTTTTTCATATGTGCTTGGAGAGACAGCTCTCTGTAATTATAAAAACTGAAAACCACCAAGATGTCCAGCAACACTAGAATAACACAGAAACACTTTGTAATTACAAAGGCCGAGGTAGGTGGATCACCTGAGGTCAGGAGTTCGAGACCAGCCTGACCAACAGGGAGAAACTGTGTTTCTACCAAAAATACAAAAAATTATCCTGGCGTGGTGGTACATGCCTGTCATCCCAGCTACTTGGAGGCTGAGGTAGAAGAATTGCTTGAACTGGGGAGGTGGAGGTTGCCATGAGCTGAGATCGCACCATTGCACTCCAGCCTGCACAACAAGAGCAAAACTCTGTCTCAAAAAAAAAAATATATATATGAACAGAGCTATTTATGCTATTTTATGTTGTAGTGTTTAGGAATAGCTACATTTGTGGTAAAACTAGTAAACAGTAGAGAAAAACAAAGGAATAATTAACCCTAAATTTGAGACAGTGGTTTGAGGAAGAGAGAACAGGCAGGAGAAACAATCAGGAAGAGACATACTTGGAGTGTTGAAGTTCTAGAATGTTCTGTTTTTTTCTTTTTGTGAGACAGAATCTCTCTTTGTCGCCCAGTCTGAAGTGCAATGGTGCAATGTTAGCTCACTGCAACCTCTGCCTCCCGGGTTCCAGAGATTCCTTTGCCACAGCCTCCAGAGTGGCTGGGATTACAGACACCTGCCACCACGCCTGGCTAAGTTTTTGTATTTTTACAAAAGTGGAGATGGGGTTTCACCATATTGTCCAGGCTATCCTTGAACTCCTGACCTCAGGTGATTCTTCCACCTCAGCCTCCCAGTGTGCTGGGATTACAGGCATGAGCCGCAGCACCGAGCCTGGAATGTTCTGTTTCTTAAATTGAGTGGTAGTTATTTAGTGTTCAGTGTATTGCTACTGCCTTTTTTTTTTTTTCAAACTAAAGGTTTTACATATTTATTACTGACAGCCTGGTAGTGCAGAGCATATTCATCAATATTAATTTTTATAATTAAATATGTCCAACTGTCCAGAAAGTGGTGACGTTTTCAGCTTGATATGGTCAGATGATAGTGACCTTGACACAGAATAAATATGTGTGCCATCCCTTGTGCAAATCCTTACAGACCCAGCTTGGTTCTTCACCAGTGTCTCCTCTTGGTATTGTACCTGATTTTACTACCAGTTTTCATTCAAATCCACTGGGGAATGAGACAGTTTTGCTTTTGTTTCTTGGCCAGGAATTACTTGATCCTGAAAGTCTTGTGAGAAGACACAGTAAGAAACTTAGTCCTATTATTAGTCTTTAAAACATAAGTTTATGTTGCATACATTCTTATGTTTATGATAACTTTCATGAAATTTGAAAAAATATACATTTATGTAAAAGGCAGGCTGGGCGTGGTGGCTTATGCCTGTAATCTCAGCACTATGGGAGGCCAAGATGGGTGAATCACCTGAGGTCAGGAGTTTGAGACCACCCTCGACAACATGGCAAAAACCTGTCTCTACCAAAAAATATAAAAAATTAGCCAGGTGTGGTGGTGGGCGCCTGTAATCCCAGCTATTTGGGAGGCTGAGGCAGGAGAATTGCTTGAACCCAGGAGTCAGGCTGCAGTGAGCCAAGATCGCACGACTGCACTCCAACCTGGGCAACAGAGCAAGACTCTGTCTCATAAGAAATAAATAAATAAGCCGGGCGCGGTGGCTCACGCCTGTAATCCCAGCACTTTGGGAGGCCGAGGCGGGTGGATCACGAGGTCAAGAGATCGA
>PVKV010038628.1:0-13748 GCA_004027835.1 Alouatta palliata | reverse complement strand
TTGGGGAGGGATAGCATGGGGAGAAATACCAGATATAGGTGATGGGGAGGAAGGCAGCAAATCACACTGCCATGTGTGTACCTATGCAACTATCTTGCATGTTCTTCACATGTACCCCCAAACCTAAAATGCAATAAAAAGTATATATATTAAAAAAAAAGTCAGATCTGTGCATACACGGCTTGAAGAAACTGCCAGCAGTTCATTGCTAATTACCAAGGCAAACATTTGTAATTTAAAGTTGACCAACAGGAAGACAATTCTCAAAGCTCTAAAAATATTTTGTCCTACTAAACGCTAGCCTAGCATATGACCGTTACCCATCCATGGTTACTAACAATCAAAGGTAACACTGCTTAGAACAACAAATGCCACAGGCAGCGGTCTCAATAAATCCCTCTTTGCCTGTCACTATAAAAGCTGGTATGGTCCCAACTCAGTATCAAGGGTATTATTCCAGACAGCCCAGTACTATCAATTCAGAAGTTTCCTTAGCAAATAAGTGCTTCTGATATACTTGCAAGGGCTCCTGAACTGGAGTTTTCTGCATCATCTCCATAAAAATACTATTTCGTCTCTAAAGTCATTGAAAAATTGAAGCAGATCCTTGGGAAGTTTCCTAAATGAGTGAGAGTGGCTCCAAAAATAACCTGCCTTCTAGCAACAGACCACTAACCCAGAGAATTCACTTCATGGTAGGACAGTTATGAACCTAACCCCCAAAAAGGTGGTGGAAAAGGCTAGAGGAAAACCCTAAACAATTGCCTATGCCTTCTATCTTTCTCTAGAAACCTAATCAACTAACAGAAAAGCCAATTTGAAATTTTAAAATGTAGATGCTACTCATGAGGCCTGTCATCGATGTAGGAAAACTATTAACTCCAGTCGATACCGTGTTTCTTTCCCTGTATTAAAGAAGTTCCACACATTTAATAATTTTGGTTAATTTAGATCAGTTTTGATTTAACAGACAGCATGAATTAAACTTAGTTAAAACCTTAATGATGTTGTAATATTTATTAACATAGCCAATTCTCAATATAAAAGGTTTATGAATAGCCTAATACTTCTACTTTATAAACTTGCTTTACAAAAAAAAATCAAAGAAATGCTCTTTTGAAGAACAAAGTTTCAGGGCTTGGAGGAAACAGAAAGTGATCATTACGAATTCTTCATAGAACCACCAGGAATCTTTTAATTCACTTAAATACAAATATAGAAGATCAGATTCTGATCTAACATTATTTCTGTATTTTTAGAAACACTTTTCATTCACAAATCCAAGGTTGCAATGGCTTTAAAAATATCTGCAGGAAAGGACTGGCATGAAATACAATATTATAATAATAGTTATTACATTAAAGTGCTTACTTTTCTGTATTGTTCACATGCCCCATTGTATGGCTATATAATTTTTATAATAAAAAACCATAAATTAAAAAAAAATACTTGGCCAGGCACGGTGGCTCAAGCCTGTAATCCCAGCACTTTGAGAGGCTGAGGCAAGAGGACTGCTTACCATTTGACCCAGCAATCTCATTACTGGGTATATACCCAAAGGATTATAAATCATTTTACTATAAAGACACATGCACACGTATTTTTAATTGCGGCGCTATTTACAATGGCAAAGACTTGGAACCAACCCAAATGCCCATCAATGATAGACAGACTGGCAGTACCACTTGGGACAGGCCCCGTCGCACCCCCCAGCAATGGGCAGCACACCCCAGGAAAGGGCCCCCAACCCTCTCCCCTCGGCGGGCAGTGGCACTTAACTAACTCCCCCAACCAGCACCCCCAAAACCAGCAGTGACACCCTAGATAGGGGCCACTGCCCACGGCAAGCAACCCCCAAGCCGTCCCCCGGGGCCTCAGGCTGTGAGGGCCAGGATGGTTAATCCATCCAGCCCTCTTCTTACCTTTCCAGCTGCGCTGTAGTCTCAGTCATGCCACCAACCGCAACAGCGAGGCGAGCCAATATTGCAGGCTCCAGCCTCCAGTGTGCGCGCCAGGCAGCTACCCCGCCTCCTCTAAGCTAACTCGGAGAATGTACGCCACCGTACGCGGAAGTTTGAAATAGCGAGACTCCCTCGTGGCATCCTTTATATATGGCGTTCATGCAAATGAAGTTACTGGGCTTATATTCTAATTGGATGAAAGAAACCTCTAGGTCTACTCTGATTGGGCTTTATTTTCATGTTCTGATTGGATGAGAACAAGTCTTAGGCTAACCAATCAGAACATAAAAATAAAGCCCAATTAGAGTAGACCTTGAGGTTTGCTCTCATCCAATCAGAACATGTAGTCTAGGAACGCCATCTGTAAAGGATGCCAAGCGGAAGTCCAGCCATTTTAGATTCCTCGGAGTACGTGGACATACGTGCTCGGAGCTGGCTTAGAGGGGGAGGCGTAGCCGCCTGCCACCCATGCTGGAGGCTGGAGGCTGGAGCCTGCAGTATTGGCTCGCCTCGCCTCGCTGTTGCAGTTGGTGGCGGTGACAGAGACGACAGCGCAGCTAGAAAGGTAAGAAGACGGCGAGATAGGTTCGCCCTCCCGGCAGCATGGCCTGTGGCGTGGGGGTTGGGTTTGGGGCGCCCTGCCATGGGCGCTATCCAGGGTGTCGCTCACTGCCCGTGTTTGGGGGCTGGTTGGCTGCGTTATCTGGGGCACCACTGTTTGTGGGGGGGAGAGGGTTGGGGGCGCTATGGTGGGTTGGGGCAGTATCTTGACTCACGGTCTTGTGGTTGGTGCAGATGGAAAGATAAAAAGGTGGTGGGATACGTTCCCCATCCGGGCCGCAGTGCCTGTAGCATAGGAAGTGCATATCATCAGCTAATTAGTAGAAAGGATATAATGCCTGTTCCTTCTCACCCGATGAAGAGTTGGAATAAATTGTTAGCGGTAATTAGAATTAGTATTGTGATAAGGAAAATAAGTAAATATTTGAGGAATTGGTTGATGTTGGGGTCCGAGCTTATATATCATGTTCAGAATTCTACAATTGACCAGGTAACGAATAGTGCGACCGGGGCAAATATTATGGAGAAGAAATCTAGTTTAAAGCTTAGTGATAGTTTGATAGTATGAATTGTTATTCAGTGTCAGTTTGAGATCATTGATTCGTGGCCTGTAAAGATGAATATTGTTATAGTTAAAATAGTGACGGTAAGGGCATAGATAATAGCCAGTTTTACATAACGTGGATATAAGAGGTTTTTGTGGGGGTTGATTAGGGTGATTATGATGGGTATTAATAGGGGAACTAACATTATTAATGTTATGGAGGAGCGCATTTTTACTTTTATTTGGAGTTGCACCCATGTTTTTGGTTCCTAAGACCAATGGATAACTGCTATCCTTTAAAAGTTGAGAAAGCCAAGTTATTAAGCTTGGGGGCATGAGTTAGCAGTTCTTGCGTACTTAATCGGTAGGTAAGAAGTTGTATGCTTTTATTATTAGATTCACAATCTAATGTTTTTATTAAACTATAGCTACAAGGCGTTAATCCTATAATCACTTTGGGGTTAAGGGTGAGGAGGAGTATTGGTGCCATGTGCATTAGTATTAATGTATTTTCTTGTGTGAAGAGAGGTTTAATATTACTAGTACTGTACGTCAGTGGCCCTCGTTGTGTTGAGGCAAATATGAGTAGTGAGTATAGGGCTGTGATTAGTATATTGAATCCTGTAAATATAATAGTAAAATTAGATCAGGAGAAGGAGGCTAAAATTGTGAATAGTTTTCCTGTTAGATTAATGGTTGGGGGTAAGGCGAGATTGGCGAGGTTTGCCAAAAGTCATCAAAGGGCTAGTAGTGGAAATAGTGTTTGGAGGCCTCGGGTGAATATTATAGTTCCGCTGTGAATTCGCTCATAGTTTGAGTTTGCCAGACAAAATAATAGGGATGAAGTAATTCCGTGGGCAATTATAAGGAGTATTGTGCCGGTAAAGCTTCAGGGGGTTTGAATGAGGATAGCTAAGATACTAAGTGCTATGTGACTTACAGAGGAGTAAGCAATAAGTGATTTTAGGTCAGCTTGTCATAAGCAAATGGAACTTGTTATAACTATTCCTCATAGAGATAGAATAAGAAAGGGGTAGCCGTGGGCAGTGGGAGATACCTAGGGCATCAACACCCGTGTTTGAGGGCTGGTTGAGTGTGCTGTCTGGGGTGTCGCTGCCGGTGGAGGGGAGCAGGTTGGGGCTGCTATGGGGGTGCGCTGCTCGTGGCTGTGGGTGGTTTGGGGCACTATACAGTCAGTGCAGTGGGGCGTTTTTGGAGCACTATCCAGGGATGCACTGCTCTCCGTGTGGGGTGAGTTGGGGGAGCTATCGGATGCTGCAGTTTCTTTGTCCGGACAGGTTGGGGTCGCTATGGGTTGTTACACTGCCCACGGTGGGTGGGGGGGTGTGATATCTGGGGCATCATTGCCTGCATCTGGGAACTTGTTGGGGACACTATCCATGGCTGCTGTCCACAGCGGGGAGCAGGTTGGGGGCACTATTAGGCTGGAATGCTGGTGTTAGGGGATGGGTTAGGGTCACTGTAGGATGCTACACTGCTGGCAGTGGGGAGAGGGGGGTTTCGATGGTGCTATCACAGGCTCCACTGAGGCAGAGGTGGGGAGGGTTGTTGGGAGTGCTACTGGAGGCTGGAGGAGAGGGCGTGAGGGGTGGGTTGGGAGCACTGTCAGGGCCGTATAGACTGCCTGTGGTGGGGGAGCGATTTGGGTGCTATCAGGTATCTGCACTGCCTGGCAGGGAGCGGCATATTGGCTGTGGCAGGGGCAGGTTGTGTTCGCTGTTAGGGGCTACCCTGCTTGGGGCAGGGGATGGATTGGGTGTGCTATCTGTGGCTGCAGTGTCCAAGGTAGGGAGTGAGTTGGCAGTGATCACCGGGCCTGCACTGCCCCAAATACAAAAATTAGCCAGGCATGGTGGCATGTGCCTGTAATCACAGCTTCTCAGGAGGCTGATGCAGGAGGATTGCTTGAACCCAGTAGATGGAGGTTGGAGTGAGCTGAGATCACGCCATTGCACTCTAGCCTGGCAACAGAGCGAGACGCCATTTCAGAAGAAGAGAAGAGAAGAAGAAAACAGAACCTATATACTCCTTAAACACAAACTCCCCATTCCCTCCTCTGCCAGCCCCTGGCAGCCACCATTCTACTTTCTGTTTTTACCATTTTGAATATTCTTTTGTTTTTGTTCTGAGACGACGTCTCACTCTGTTGCCCAGGCTGGAGTGCAGTGGCTTGATCTTGGCTCACTGCAGCCTCCGCCTCCCACGTTCAGTGATTCTCATGCATCAGTCTCCCAAGTAGCTGCGATTACAGGCATGTGCCATCCTGCTGGGCTAATTTTTGTATTTTTAGTAGAGAACTAGTTTTGGCATGTTGGTCAGGCTGGTCTTGAACTGCTGACTCGGCTGGGTAAGGTGGCTCACACCGGTAATGGCAGCACTTTGGGAGGCCAAGAGGGCAAATGACAAAGTCAAGAGTTTGAGACCAGCCTGGGAAACATGGTAAAACCCTGTCTTTACTAAAAATACAAACATTAGCCACACACGGTGGTGGGTGCCTGTAATCCCATCTACTCGGAAAGCCGAGGCAGGAGAATTGCCTCAGCCTGGGAGGTGGAGGCTGCAGTGACCCGAGATCTGCAACCTCCTCTCGGGTTCAAGTGGTTCTCCTGCCTCAGCCCCTCCAGTAGCTGGGATCACAGGCGCCCGCCACCACGTCCGACTAATTTTTGTATTTTTAGTAGAGATGTGTTTTCAGCATGGTGGCTGGGACTCCACCAGCTCATCCCCAGATCCCTGGGAGAGGTCAGCATGGCCCCTCCCGTGGGTGTCACAGAGAAAGATGCGATGCGGGTCCGTCTCCCTGGGAAGGGGCGGGCTGGATCCAGTCCACAGGGCCCCTTCGGGCGGTGCCCTAGGATGGGGTTGAGGTGCGGCAGCGCTGGACCACAGAGCCCATCTGCCCCTTGGGGAGCCCGGTGACCCGGCCAGCCCAGGGGCTCCCACAGGACAGATGTGGACAGTGAGGCAGGGGACGGTCTGCTGCCCTCGGGATTGTTCCTCCCGCCCCCAGCTTTCCGTGGTTCTAAGGGCTCCCTCTACAGAGGGGCAAGGGAGCCCACCCTGCATCCTGAGGCGTTGTTCTGGAAGGACCTCAGCGCTCCTGCCAGGCCGCTTCCTTTGTGGGTGGAGAAGCTGAGGTCCATAGTAGGGCAGGGGCAGATCCTGGGTGCTCCCAAGGCAAAGGGAGCTGATCTTGGGGCTGGAGCTGATCACAGGACTCCACTCCCGTGACCTCTAGGGTCCTAGAGCCAGGGATGAGAGATGGGGGACCTTTCATCCACCCCTGGGGCTGGGCAGAGGCTCAGCTTGTGCTGCAACCAGGGGCTGCTTCTGTCCAGTCTGGGCCGCGGCCCCTTTAAGAGGGGGTGGTGCTTCAGCCTGTCAGTCAGGACGCTGCTAGCGTGCGTGCCCCTACGGAAGCCCAGAAGGCCCTTCCCACAAGGGCCCGCGGCAGAAGCTGAGTGGTGGTCGTAGGGAGTAGACGCGTTTTCGGTGTGCTCCCAGTCAGCGGAAGTTGCAGTGTGTTTGGAGCCAGCAAAAGCGGTGCGACCAGCGGAAACAGCAGCGGGCAGGACCTGCGGCAGGGTACCAGCGAGCAGGAGGGGCGCAGTCCCGTCGAGCTTCGGAGAAGCAGTGGTGGCGCTTCCATGCGATGGTGGAGCAGGAGACAGGTCTCCGCGGTAAGTGGCGGGGCATGTACCCCACCGGGAACCCTCCGGGCCTCCCTGATCCTTCCCGGCCACTGGCTGTGTTTGGGCCCTGACTCCTTTGTGGGCATCTGGGCCCCAGTAGTCTGCGTGTTGGTGGTTGTGGGGTCCTGGCAGCCCCAGCGTCTGCACCCTGGCCGGGAATGGTGTATGACCAGCGTATAGGAGCGCGTGGCTCAGAAGCTGCGGTAAAGCGCGGGACCTGGGACTCTCCGAGCCCCCAGGGTCTCTGAGCTCAGATCTAGGGTTATTTTGATGTGTCTCAGGACTTTTAGAAAGAGACCTTGCTTGGCTATGCGGGCTCTCTTTTGGTTCCATATGAAGTTTAAGGTGGTTTTTTCCAGTTCTGCGAAGAAGGTCATTGGTAGCTTGATAGGGATAGCGTTGAATCTGTAAATTACTTTGGGCAGTACGGCCGTTTTCACGATATTGATTCTTCCTAGCCATGAACATGGAATGTTTCTCCATCTATTTGTGTCCTCTCTTATTTCATTGAGCAGCGGTTTGTAGTTCTCCTTGAAGAGGTCCTTTACGTTCCTTGTTAGTTGTATTCCTAGGTATTTGATTCTCTTTGTAGCAATTGTGAATGGCAGTTGGTTCTTGATTAGGCTGTCTTTAAGTGTGTTATTGGTGTATAGGAATGCTTGTGCTTTTTGAACATTGATTTTGTATGCTGAGACTTTGCTGAAGTTGCTTACCAGTTTCAGGAGATTTTGGGCTGAGACGATGGGGTCTTCTAGATATACAATCATGTCGTCTGTGCACTCAGGGCATAGTTTTTACTCCCATCAGGAATAGATTCATACTTGTATAAAGCTGGGAATATAATGACTAATTAAATACACTGTATGTCGGCATACAGTGTATTTAACTTCAAGGTAGCCAAGGAAATTACGATCATTACAAGTAATAATGTTTTTCACCAGACAGAAATCTGAGGATCTTGAATTTTAGCACTAGAAGGAATGTAGACGTCACGTTCTCTGGCACAGAGCTTGCCTTGAGCACATGTCTGGTAGCTTTTTCCTGGGAACACAGATGACATAACGCATACTGCCTTTCCAGGCAGCTTGATCTGTCATGAGACAGCTCTTGCCTTTTAGAAATCAGCCTTTATACTGAACCGTGTGCCTGTTTCTCTGCATTGCATATTTTCTGTTCTTAATTCTGAGCTAAAGGTATCTGTGAATTTTCTTCCTGCAACTGGTCTTCACCACATGAAACAACTGTCATGCCCATCTAAGCATATTTCTTAGGTGAGGCTTCCCAGTTTGGGGGACCTTCTCTCATGAAATATTTCTGAATTCATCAATATCTCTGTTCCTATAAAACATGTGGGCTGTCTGCTTCAGGCAAATCCTAACCAAGCTCAGGTAATAGTGAGCTGATTGTTTCCTGTGAAAGAGTATTTTACTGTTGAAGTTAAAGAGGTCTACAATTACATTGCATTCCTTTTGGATTTTGTATTATTGAGTATTTTTTACTTTATTTTATTTTTTAAAGCCCATATCACTACCTATAACAAACTTTTGATAAGTCAGCATTCTAGATTTTTCTGTCTTATAGCTATATAAGGGAATCTTTAAATTTTGCCAGAAATTTCTAGCCTAATGCAACAAGGGAGGTTATATTAACTATAATATTTCAACTATCAAACTAATAAAATTTGAATTATTAACTATCATATCTGAAATATAGTTAATAATATTTGTATTTCATATAATTATATAAATATAAATATGTATATTATTTATATACTTTAGTTGTTTATATAATTATATAACTATTATAAATAATATAAATATGATAATTATAAATATTATTTATATTATTATAGTTAATATTTGAAATATAGCTAATAATAATTCAGATTTCATTAGTTTTTGCTCACATTTGCTGAAGCAATTCTTCTACATATTCTATCTCATTATTTCTGGGAGTTCCAAATGTGTCTCACAAGAACACATCCCCCTTCCTCGAACCACTGCTCTTCCACCAGAACCAGCAGCTCCCTGGACTCCCCAAGGCTTATCAGGTCACATTGTTACCCAGGGAATCAAGCAGCTATCACACGGCCATACTTTGGCTTTGTAGCCACTCCAGTGGATGTTAAAATTTCTCACTTTGTTCCTGATACCATACAGAATTATAAGTAACATCTCTTTACTTAAAAGCTCTCTGCTTCCCCTAGGATCCAGAGATTCATCCCTAGAAATGCATTCAAGTTCAGCTGTCATGTTCCATTCAGAATGGCTCCTTCCTTCAGACAGCCAAGGTTTTGTTATTGGGCTCAACTCTGTGCCCAGCTCCTTCTTTGGTACGAGGAGCTCTATCCAAAGAGGTCACTAAACCCCCTGCAAATAGTCTTTAACTAGACCTTTTCAAACCTTGTCCCTTTTTTCCTTGAAATGAACACTATACCATGAACCTTTTTATGAAATCATTAAACATATTAAATATTTATCAAAGCCACCATTTAAAAATCCTCCATGATGTCTGTCTTACAGATATACCATACTAGAATGTACTTTTTCATTTTTCTATGGCTGGGAATGTTGGGTTTTATACATAGCTTATTTTTGTAAGCAAATGTTGTGCTTTACCTTGTTCGTGTTATACTTTTAATTCAGCCTACTGTTAGCATCTGTGGATAATTTTCTGTGCTCATATATCATTCAATATATTAGCACCATTCCCAGCTTTTGGCTTTACATATGCATTTTTAAGATGGATGTCTCACTTTTGAATCATCAAATCAGATTTTAGTTGCTTTATAGAGCCAGCTTTTATATTTCAGTCTATGCCATTTCTATGGCCCTTGTGGTGAGATGCCTATGTGTAAGACATACATATTCAAGGAATGAATTAAAATCTCACTTGAAATTGTAAGTGTCACTGAATATTAATTGTGGCCGCGAATTGGTATATTTCCTAGAAATCACTTCAAAAGCTCCATTAAAAATAAATCATATAAAAATAAATTATAGAATTATAAGAACTTTTAGGTATAGTTCCGTGATCGAATTCTATCCATTTATCTGTCCACCATCTTTCAGCAAGTCATTTATCACTTTCCTTCTGTATATTACAGATGATAAAGACATCTGGGACAAAAAGGTAAGTTACAGACCTACCCATGTATATAGGTGATAGAAGAGTGACTAGAAGTGACAAAGGGTGTGATTTCTTCTGTTTGAGAGATAAAGAATTTCCAAAGCAAGTGGCATTGAATCAGCACCTTAAGATAAAGCAAAGAACTCAGCAGAAGGAAAGTGAACGGGAAGATGTGGTAATAGGTTTAAAAGGACAGGGCATGTTGGCAACTAAATTTCTGCAGCTCCAGAATATTTTCCCTGGTTCCCTGAGAGGAAGTTACAAAGTTGTGAATTTGGTAGTGAAAGCCTTGGTATAAGGAGCATGAGAAATGTGCAGATTATCTAACATGAAACAGAGGGGAAAAATCAAGGTTATTCAAGTAGAGGAATGACATGTTTTAGAAAGACTTTTTTATAACATTATGGAAAATGGATTATAGACTGGAGGCAAGAGATAAGACTGCTTTGTCAGTGTGATAGATTATTTTATTAATAAATCATGTAACTTATACTCAGATCTATGTGAGATGAGACTAGTTCATGTCAATTTGGCCAATGTTTTTGAAAAAATGCTAAGTTTTTTATTATCACTTTTATTTATTTCCCTGTGAAATATAGTAGGCTAGCCCTCTATTTCTCCTGGTGAAATCTTTAGATAGGTGGAAAAAAGAGAATGTTGAAAAAGGGCATCAGTGACCCCTTTTACCTTGGGTTTATCTGCCTTTTAGAAGATAGTTGATTCAAAGCTATGAACAAACATCTCAGCAGTCCCGCATTTTACATGGTTGGATGGTGTGTCAAGAGAGTGCCTGAGGTTTCCTTTGTCCATTAACAGGCCAGTTGTGAGTCACAGTCTGAACATGAGGAAATGTTCATTCACTTTTTCATAGTCATGGCAATGAGACTTTTTCGTGCCCAAAATACTATCCTTGCCTAAAGTCCCTGTTAAGAAGGTTATTTTCTGCCACAGGTAGGGAGCAGAATGTCGAGATCTAATTCCAAGTGCTCCATCATCACTCGGATAGCCTCAGGAAGCTGAGGTTTTACAGCTGCCTGGAACCCACACGCTTCATGTGATGTAGAGCGGCACTGTTAATTAGCTCTGTTTCAGGATTCTTAATGCCCTATGGCTTTGGAAACACTTGTTAGCCTGCAGAGGGAGGGGAAGAGCTGGAAGCAATTGGACTACAGCCTGAATTTATTATAATCCAATTCAGTAACCACCTTATCTTTGTAAATCCCTGTTCAGAATCTGTTGAAAATTATAGTTGATTTAAGTTGTTCTCAGTGACACATCCTGAGAGAAGAGGGAGATTAGAGTTCGAGGTTTTCTGAAGCCACAGAAATGCGGAGTGCTGCAGGAAAGAACTGATCGATGGAACTTTCCAGACAATGTATGCAATTTTCCAAAGCTAGAAAACAGATGCTGGGGATGGGGAGAGGGGAGGCCAGCTGATGTTGAAAGGCTTGTGTAGAGTGCCCACGAACCTGCATTTCTGTTCTCCACCAGAAGAAACACTGTCAGCTTCCCTTACATGCACCCCCCCACCATTCTCACTGCAGAGAGCTGGCACTCAACAAACTCATAGTTTTTTTCAGTGCAATTAACTTGACATAACCTGACCAACCACGTGAAACCCAATGAAGAAAACAACTGTTGCCATTGGCAACAAATGCAGGAGTTGCATCACAAGTAAACCACATACTTTACTTCACAAAGTAGAACTTTATAGTACAACCTGCAAAAACATGGCACCATCCTTTGGTATGCATGAGATATCATTTTACAAAACCTTCATTGGAAAACCCATATCAGACTTTTTAAAATGCACGCAAAAGGCAATTGTATTTACATCTTTCTTATCAGAGCTATTGCAAATTATTTTGTCTAGAGGTAATTCTTAAAACAGCCACCTGTCTGTCCACTAATCATGTATACGGCATCCCCTTCCTCATCTTGATCCTCTGAAATAACACCAAGAGGTGAAAGGGTGTTTCAGTAGCTCACCATTCTTGGCTGTTACCTAATAGGTCAGATTCCCTTCTGAATAGTAGGAGAGGGCAGTGATCCAGATCCATCTATCTTTGTGCCTTTTCCACTAATACATTTCTAGAACCCAGTAGGTGCTCAATAAATGTTAGCTGTAGGAATGAGTAGTGAGTCAATGAGTGAAGTGTTAATTTTTAGAAATATTACGGTCAGAATTTTACTGGGAGAAAGATTTGTTTATTATCACAAATGAAAGCTAGGTTTACTCAAAATTGGGGATAGTAAGTAGTCTTTCCATTTCCTGTACCATAGGTATGCTTATACTTTTCTTATGTGCTTATGAAAGGAAATAATGTGGATTAAGTTATAAACTATTTGTACATGGTATTGTTAACGTAAAAAACATGTCAGGTTTGAGGCCAGGATTTATTTGTATTGAGTAAAATTTTCCTAAAAATTTGCCCATTGTATTAGTTCTCACACTGCTGATAAAGACATACCCAAGACTGGGTAATTTATAAAGAAAAAGAAATTTAATGGACTCAGAGTTCCACGTGGCTGGGGAGGCCTCACAATCATGATGGAAGGCAAAAGGCACATCTTACCTGGTGGCTGACAAGACAGAAAATGAGAGAACCACACGAAAGCATTTCCCCTTATAAAACGATCATAATTTTTGAGACTTATTCACCACTATGAGAACTACATCAGGGAAATTGTCCCCATGATTCAATTATCACCCACCAAGTCCCTCCCATAACAGGTGGAAGTCATGGGAGCTACAATTCAAGATGGGATTTGGGTGGGGACACAGCCAAACCATATCACCCATTTAAAAACATGCTTGGTATCAATTTACTGCTAGAAAAATGTAATTTGTATATTGTTTTAAATTTTTAATGACTAACATTGTATATTTGTTCCTTTGAAAGAGACTCTCCAAATTCCAACCTAATTCCTGTATTAATAACAACCCAAACATATTTTCAGATACTAATATTAAAACAAATTAGCTTAACAAATACAAAAATTAATGCCTGGTTTACTACCATACAGATTTAAGAAATTCTGCATGTTTCAGCCTGTTCCATGCCATGCCCTTCATTATATTCTTCTGCCAGAGATTCTATTCTTTACTTTCCTTTCAGTCAGAAAGAATTGAGAGGAAGTTGAGCCTCCTTCATATTTAGAATATCATTTGTATTGATGTTAATCTTCTGCTCCTAATCCATGAATTCCTGAGGCCTTTGATTTACATCTATAAATTTAAAAAGCACAATCCCTTTTAAAAAATGCAAATTGCTTTTGGGAATCATAGACATGTACGTCTTTGTTCTCTTGGAGAGCTGTGGGTTATGGGAGGGAAATCCTCATCCTCTTCCCTGATATGCAGTCACTTTTCTCTTACACAGATGAGTCCTAAAACCCTTGAAAGCTCAGACAAATTGCCTGTTTTTTTCTTCTTTTTCTTTTCTTCTTCTTCTTCTTTTTTTTTTTTTTTTTTTTTGAGACAGAATCTCACTCAGTCTGGAGTACAGTGGCCTGACTGCAGCTCACTGCAGCCTCAACCTTCCAGGCTAAAGCCAGCCTCCCACCTCAGCCTTCCAAGTAGTTGGGACCACAGGTGCATATCACCACACCTGCTAATTTTTGTATTTTTTTGTAGAGATAGGGTTTCACCATGTTGCCCAGGCCAGTCTCTAACTTCTGGTCTCAACCAGTCCACCTGCCTTGGCCTCCCAAAGTGCTGGGGTTACAGGTGTGAGCCACCATGCCTGGCCAAGTTGCCTAGTTTTTTTCATGGAATATTAAGGATAACTTTTTAACTGGTTCCAGGATCAATTAAACACAGATAAATATCAACTATGT
>PVKV010038627.1:0-13748 GCA_004027835.1 Alouatta palliata | reverse complement strand
CCTCAGGGAAAAAAAAAAAAAAAAAAGGAGGGGCACAAAGACACAGTTCCAAAGGCACAAATGTAATTAAGACTCACTTCAACACTTGGCAGGCCCACACCAAATCATTACTCCTGCCACAATCTAAAGATTACTAGTTTATGTAAAAGATCAGACATATTTTCACCTGTGTTTTACCAAACCAAACCAAACAAAACAAAACAAAAAAAGAAAAACCTCACACATACCTCGGGGGATAAGCACCTCCTCTCATGTTGTAGTTATAGGTGGACTGCATCCGAGAGTAAGGGTCAACAGGCTTATACATTGGTTTTTTTCCAAGTTTCATGCACAGTGCATTTAGTTCTACAGTAGGGGTTATGCTTTCTGCAAGAAAGAATCAACAAAGAACTGGTTTTTTTCTGATATGAGAATGACACTCAAATAAAAAGTAATAACATGCTTTCTACTAATTGGATTCATGATACATTACACAAAAGGACCTGGGTGCCTCACTGCTAGGCATCAGACAAGGAAATCCAAGAATATGCTGTGATTTCTCCATATTAATACACAGTCAACAGCACAAAATCTACTCTGAGGGCTATAAGAGGAGCCACAATTTAACCCCCCGATATTATCAGTGAAAGCTAAAGCTATATAGTACACAGTTTTCAGAAGTAAGTTCCAAAACACATCAAATTTCATGATTAAAAAATCCTATGTAACTGTCCAAATTGTTTTACTGTTTGAGAATACTTAATATAACCTTGGTTGTACTAATTGACAAGGTTATTGGCTTACACTCAGAAGTATGTCTCTACACACTACTGAACGATGCATTTATTACTAGGATGCAAAGCACTGTGCTAAGCTTAAGAAACACAATTCCTGCCCCAGAGGAGTTCAAAGAACACAAAGCACACTCAAAGGGCTACAATACAACAGGAAGTGCACCTTAAGGAAACGTGAAAATCACCAAGGAAGCGGCAACCCAATTCTCTTTGGAGAAGTCACACAAGGCCCACAAAATATTCAAATATTTCCATTCTTAACATTTCTAATACAATTTGACCTGTAGTAACTTGTTAGGAATATGACCTGTGGCAACTTGTTAGCAAAATGAGTTCCATTTTCATATACAACAGGTTATCCCAAAATTATCAACTTCAGAAAATATACGTTATTCATTTTCCAGTTTTTTTCTCTCAGTTCATCCAATGCATAGGCCTTTACAAACCATTTAAAAAGAAAGCCAGCCTGGAAAGATTAGTGTCAGTGCACAATCATATTTAAACACAACACTTTCATATCAAAAACAGAACACTAGCAATGACAAAACTAAATGCACACAAAAATCCACTTTAAAATGCCTCTTTAGGATGTATATACAGAGAAATAAAAATGACCTGATTCTGTACTATAATTGGTTCAACCAAACTTAACGCTTGAATCAAATTTATAAGAATATCTTTGGGGTTTGCACAGAGGGCCACATGAATTACCGATCTCTCTCTCCCTTACATTAGAATTATATTTTTTACAAAATTCATATAATTGCATTTTAAGTACAGCCTGAATCATTTTAAGAGCAGCTCTGATCCATACAATGTGTCTGCAGTAGGGAATAAATATGAAAAAAGTATACCACAAAGAAATCAAAATTAACAAGAAAGATGTGTCTGAGAACTTCCCAGATTCCTTCCTACATATCAAGACCTGGAATGACTTCATGCATGTGACAGAGTCTCTGCTAAAACAGCCATTCCTGACACAGCCTCCAGGTCACTGATCCCCAACTCTTCACCAGCCACACCTTCTGGATTAGTATTCTCCTTGCGTGGGTCCCTTGTCTGAAGAGATACTATCTGCTGCCTTGTATTTAAGTAGTTATTTACATTTTCTCATTCTTTTTTAATAATTAAGAGACATACAATTGACAATCTGCACTTCTGACCAACAAAATTACAATCAGTATTATCACACTGACTTGATGTGACTCTAGATAAAACTTGTATTCTTAGTAATCTATACAATCTTATCAAAAAATCTATTTTCATTAAACTTTTCAGAAATCTTTGAAATCATATGGTCACCCGCCATGCTTCCTATGATCGCCTTTCCAGATTGTCAGGAGTTGAAGGACCACAGACTGGAAACCATTGCTTTAGAATGAGGTTAATGATTCCCCAAGAAAATAGCATTTGTCACTGGTAGTGTAGAATCTGTGCTTTCAAAATCAACAAGTTTGTTAAGAAGCCATTCATATACATACTAAACAGTAGTACCTCTAGACACACTTTTGAAACTGACCCACACATAAACCTAGATTGCTTCCCTCACTACCAAAAGGGCAGACCGCAGGCTTAGAAAATTCTGTTCCCTCCAAAGCTTTGGCAGCAGTTGTGTTTGACCTCTTTAAAACTAGTTCACTCAGCTCCCCAGTGCTGATCTCCAAGTGTCAGCTGTACCGTAAATTCCTAGAAATGAAGAGTGTGAGCTCTCAATTCATGAAACCTGACATAGACTGTAATATGTCTCTTGAACCTTGAACACTAGAATGTTCATGAAACATGTTCAAGAGGCCTGCTCTTGACAATTTATCCTGTCATCCCCTTCTTATCCTTTTTTGTCATTTTCATAAACAAAAAAAAAGATTGTGTGTGTATACACTGAAATTTTTTTTTTTTTTTTTTTTTTGAGATAGTCTCACTCTGTCCTCAGGTTGGACTGTAGTGGCTCAATCTCAGCTCAATGCAATCGCCACCTCCTGGGTTCAAGAAATTCTCCTGCCTCAGCCAACCGAGTAGCTGGGATTACAGGCACCTGCCACCATGTCCAGCTAATTTTTGTATTTTCAGTGTAGATGGGGTTTCACCACATTGGCCAGGCTAGTCTTGAACTCCTGACATCAAGTGATCCACCCGCCTCAGCCTGCCAAAGTCTAGGATTACAGGCATGACCCACCACTTCCAGCCTTGAAACTCTCTTTCAATTACTTCTCATGAAAGAGAGTTTGCAAACTTGATTTAAACACATAGTAGTACTTCACACAAATTAAGACAATATTTGTTCTGATGCTGTAATGTCTTTGTGGGCTCTTGTTTGAAAACATAACCATCCTTTTTTTCAATTTTTGAGATGAGGTCTTGCTCTGCTGTCCAGGCTGGAGTTCAGTGGCACAATCATAGCTCCCTGCAGCCTCCTGGGTTGAAACAATCCTCCCACCTCAGCCTCCTGAGCAGCTGGGAATACGCGCACATGCCACCATACCTGGCTAATTTTTTAATTTTTGCAGAGGCAGGGTCTCCCTATATTGCTTAGGCTGGTCTTAAACTCCTGGGCTCCAGTGAATTCTCTCGTCTCAGCCTTCTAAAGTGACAGGATTTAAGGCATGTGTATTTTAGTAAGTTTCCAAAGTAATCCTGATGCACCCCAAAGATCTGAGATTCACTACTTTGGAATTCAACAAATCAATTGAAGCGGTCAGGTGTGGTGGCTCATGCCTGTAAACTCAGCACTTTGGGAAGCTGAGGTGGGCGGATCACCTGAGATCAGGATCAAGACCGGTCTGGCCAACATGATGAGACCCCATCTCTACCAAAAATACAAAAGTTAGCCAGGTGTGCTAGCACACGTCTGTAATCCCAGCTACTCAGGAGGCTGAGGCATAAACCTGGGAAGTGGAAGTTGCAGTGAGCCGAGAACACACCACTGCACTCCAGCCTGGATGATAGAGAGATTTTTGAGACTCTGTCTCAAAAAAAAAAAATTGAAACTTTTTATTTTTCTGATTTTATCACAGAGTTATCACTTTATCTCACTTACATATTATTTACAAGGGAAACCTAGATTTCAGTATGTCTAGGTCATTTAAATTTGATGCCTAAGGGGTGGGGCAACTTGCCTTCATAGCTGATTTTTCTTGTAGGTCTTAATTTTAGGATTCCCTCAGCACACAGCTTCCACTAAAGAAAAAAAAACATAAAGAATCCTGTATTGGCTAGGCACGGTGGCACGTGCCTGTAGTCCCAGCTACTTGGGGGGCTGGGGTGGGAGGATCGCCTGAGCCCAGGAGTTCTGGGCTGTATCGTGCTATGCTGATCTGGTGTCCGAACTAAGTTCGGCATCAATATGGTGACTTCCTGGGAGTAGGGGACCACCAGGTTGCCTAAGAAGGGGTGAAACGGCCCAGATTAGAACAGAACAGGTCAAAACTCCCGTGCTGATCAGTAGTGGGATTGCGCCTGTGAATAACCACTGCACTCCAGCCTGAGCAACACAGTGAGACCCAGTCTCTTAAAAGAAAAAGAAAGAAGAAAAAGAAACAAAAAAAAAAAAAAAGAAGAAGAAGAAGAAGAATCCTGTATTGGCCAGGTGTGGTGGCTCATCCTGTAATCCTAGTACTTTGGGAGGCCGACGCAGACAGATCACTTGAGATCAGGAGTTTGAGACCAGCCTGGCCTACAGGGTGAAACCCCGTCTCTACTAAAAATATAAACAATTAGCCAGGTGTGGTGGTACATGCCTGTAATTCTAGCTATTTGGGTAGCTGAGGCAGGAGAATCACTTGAACCCAGGAGGCAGAGGTTGCAAGGAGCCAAGATTGCACCACTGCACCCCAGTCTGGGCAACAGAGGCAGACTCCATCTCAAAAAAAAAAAAAAAAAAAAAAGTCTGGGCGAAGTGGCTCATGCCTGTAATCCCAGCACTTCAGGAGGCAGAGGCAGGTGAATCACCTGAGGTCAGGAGTTCAAGACCAGCCTGGCCAATACAGTAAAACTCCATCTCTACTAAAACTACAAAATTTGGCCAGGCATGGTGGTGCACACCTGTCCCAGCTATTCGGGAGGCTGAGTAGGAGAACTGCTTAAACTCAGAAGGCAGAGGCTGTAGTGACCTGAGATCATACCACTGCACTCCAGCCTAGGCCACAGAGGAAGACTCCATCTCAAAAAATAAAAAAAAAAAAAGAATCCTCTTTACCCCTCTTGACACTTGACACATCAGGACATCCGGGATCTCTTGCATATGTTCTGCAGTACACCAGGCTACTCATTTAAGTACAAACAACAACATGACCTCAAAACCCTGGCAGGCAGTAAAGTCAAATGGCAAAAGCATACAACACAGTATAATCCTGGGTCATCCTGATGATTGTCTCATGGATAAATGTTGAAGGGGAAAATGCTTTAAAAAAAAAAAAAAAAAAAAAAAAAGGCTGGGCGCGGTGGCTCACGCCTGTAATCCAAGCGCTTTGGAGGCCGAGGCGGGCAGATCACCTGAGGTCAGGAGTTCAAGACCAGCCTGACGAACATGGTGAAACCCCGTTTTTATAAAAAACAAAACAAAACAAAAAAAAACACCAAGTTATTCTCATGAACAGTCTTGACTTTAGGACTTTCTCCATCCGGCGCTACTTGCAACTCTGCTGCATTCTGTTGGTAGCAAGTTTAGAATATTGGTTTTAATAGAATTAAAAGTACACCATATCTCTGATTTTTCAAATATCTAAGTATTTGAGAGAGAGAACAACTTCTCCTCTTTGAACAACTTGTGGGTAAAAAAAAAATATGCGGTTAGAGATGAACACACAGCCAAACTAACTAAATTACTAAAAGTTCAAGTGAGAAAGTACATGAGCCAAAATATAATAAAACAAGTAATAAAGGGAATCCCAAAGTTAAGGTCTGCAAAAAAATCCTGTAGGGAAACTATAATTATTTTTAAATGACTAATTGCCTCTTTCAATTTTAATTAATTTACTTCTTGATACAGGGTCTCACTCTGTTGCCCAGGCTGGAATGCAGGGTGCCATCTCAGCTCATTACAACCCTGCCTCTCAGGTTCAGGTCATTCTCCTGCCTCGGCCTCCTGAGTAGCTGGGACTACAGGTACACATCACCATGTGCAGCTAATTTTTGTATTTTTTGGTACACACAGGGTTTCACCATCTTAGCCAAGCTGGTCTTGAACTTCTGACCTCACGTGATCTGCCGGCCTCAGCCTACCGAAGTGCTGTGAATACAGGCACAAGCCACTGCTTCTGGCCCCAATTGCCTTCTAAATATAAAGACACATTTCAAATAGAATTATGCTTTATAACAACACTTTTAAGCTAGTTTTGTGTGAGAGGGAAATATTTTTCTTAAATGTTTAATTGCTTAATAATAACAGCTACCATTTCTCAAGCATTTACTAGGTGCCAGGCATTGTGATCCACATGTTAACATATATGCTCTCATTAAATTCTCGTAATAAACCTATTTGGTGGGTATTATTATCCCCATTTTACAGATGAGGAAACTGAAAAAGTAGCAACTTGCCCAAGATCACACAGCTAGTAACAAGCTGAGATTTAAACCCAGATCTATCTGACTTCAAAGGCAACTCAACTGTTTTATGCTACAGTGACTACTCATGATTGTGCCTGATGTTACTTTTAGTCAAATGAAAAGAAACATTTGATTTATTCAAGGCTTGAGGTTTACATGTGAAGAAAAATGAGGTATGAGACAAATTGCTCATCCTTAATTATATTATCTTTACTGCAAGGTTAGAATCAGAAACAGAGGGCTCAATTCCTTATCTCTCATACTGTATCATCTTACCCTACAGCTGCAAAAGACAACCCCGTATCTCCATGTCCTAGAGGATTGGGGAAAAAAGATAACTTAACTCCAGATACGCAAGAATTAAGTTTCAAAATGTGCTGTTATTACAGATACCAAACAAGTTTCAAAGACTGAATTCTCTTTTTTCTACATGTCCTAAAAAGACTGAATTCTTAAATAATGATTAGCAAAATTTAAAATTATAGTCAGACTTTCATTCTCTGATAAGGGGAATGACAAGGATAACTGAAACCAGACATAATACAAAATACTCACTTTGAGACTAATTTCTACTTTGCATCTTCAAACCTTTGGATTGCTAACAAGTGAAAAAAACTGATTTCCCATCACGTCTTCTCACTGCCCTAAGGTCTGTGTGCAACAAGGAGGAGAGGAGTCAGAAGTAAACTGCAGACAGGACGCAGTCCAGAGCTGAAAAACTTACAGGAATCAATCAAAGGTGCTTGAGAATTGTCTCTGTTCAGAATCCCAAATAGCCAACCACTATTTGGAGTTTTAAAAGCAAAATATGGCCAGACGGGGTGCCGCACACCTGTAATCCCAGCATTTTGGGAGGCCAAGGTGAGTGAATCACTTGAGCCCAGCAACTCGAGACAAGCCTGGGCAACATAGCAAGACTTCATTTCTACAAAGAATAAAAAACAATTAGCTGGGTGTGGTGGCATGCACCTGTAGTCCCAGCTACTCAGGAGGCCAAAGTGGGAGGATTACTTGAGCCTGAGAGGTAGAGGCTGCAGTGAGACGTGATGGTACCACTGCACTCCAGCCTGGGCGGCAGATAAAGACTAAAAAAAATAAAGTAGGCCAGGCGCAGTGGCTCACGCCTGTAATCCCAGCACTTTGGGAGGCCAAGGCGGGCGGATCACGAGGTCAGGAGTTCAAGACCAGACTGGCCAACATGGTGAAATCCCGTCTCCACTGAAAAATACAAAACTTAGCTGGGTATGGTGGCTCGTGCCTGTAATCCCAGCTCCTTGGGAGGCTGAGGTAGGAGAATTGCTTGAACTGGGACCTGGGAGGCAGAGGTTGCAGTGAGCCAAGATCACGCCACTGCACTCCAGCCTGGGCTACAGAGCGAGACTCCATCTCAAAAATAAAATAAATAAAATTAAATAAATAAAATTAAATTAAAATACAGTAAAAAGCCAATTATTCCAAAAAGAAGCATATTTCTTTGACCCATTGGCAAAAATGAAAAAAGAAGCAACTTCAAAAATCTGTAATCGGCCAGTGGCTCACATCTGTAATTCCAGCACTTTGGGAGGTCGAGGCGGGCGAATCACGAGGTCAGGAGGTAGAGACCATCCTAGCTAACATGGTGAAACCCAGTATCTACTAAAAATACAAAAAAATTAGTCAGGCGTGGTGGCATGCACCTGTAGTCCCAGCTACTCAGGAGGCTGAGGCAGGAGAATCACTTGAACCCAAGAGGTAGAGGTTGCAGTGAGCCGAGACAGCACCACTGCTCTCCAGCCTGGGTGACAGAGCAAGACTCCGTCTCAACAGCAACAACAACAACAAAATCTATAATCTTGTCTAAGTGAAGTTTTTGTTTAAGACAACCTCATCAGTTCGAAAATACATATTTTGAATCACAGCACCAGTTTCAAGAGTAAAAAAAAAATACAGAAAACATTTCAGGTGGGTTACAAATGCACAAGCAATATGGACAATATTTACCTTACAGTAAGCTGGACCTCGCTCACACAAAAGCTCATACTCAAGGTGGACCTTGCTGAAACTAACTCATTCACAAGACACAACTGTGATTTTTCTCTATGGTGTTTGCCATATTAGAAGGAACTGAAAAATAATGTTAAGAGCACTGAAGTCAACTAGCAGTATATAAGACTACTACTCTCCTAGGGATATGAAAATAGAGGAAAAACAAAACAGAAGGTCCACAAATGTAGGCAACAGTCATACAAAACTGCAAATCATTCCAGGAATACACTCCCAGAGAAGATGCAACTGGGGTCTTTTCTGAACCAGCTGAAGCCAGGTAACCTAGGAGAGGGTGTGTCTTCAAAAGAGGTAAGTCAGGGGAATAACCAACCCATGGTAGGCAAGTAAGATTTGAAATCAGATGAAGAACTGCTATTAAAACCAACTAAGGGAATACAAGGTCTTCTGAACAGAGAGACACTGGTTACCAAAACAGCTACCAGCTGTACCCTGCCCATTATTTCACTAAACTCAGCATGCCATTACCATCTCTCAAAAAACGGTTGTCATTTTCCATACAGTAAAACTCTCATTCCTGGGGCATCCTCTAGTCTTTTCTCCAAAGGCTGCCATCCTCAGACCTTATTTATTATTAACAATTATATAAGTAAAATAAAATGTCCTTGGTGGGCAGGAGTTTTACAAAGTCAATAGGATTTGGACACCAGAACTCATTAGAAGAAAAAGCAATAAATCCCAGAGGACTCAAACAGTCTGTGTCTTTTCTTTTAAGAGAGCCTCACATGGCAAATATGAGGACAACAGCATCTCTACAGGACTATGACAAATCAAGAATGCTATCTGGTGAACCAGTCCAAGGAACTGTGGAGGTAGCGTGGAAGATGCCATGCAGCTGAGTGGGAGAAGCAAACACTCTAAGAACAGATTTACGAAGTAAAGGAAATGAGAAGACAAAGGAGCAAAGTGAAAGGAAACAGTCAGGCATAAGGAAGGGGATGAAAAAACTTTGTTATAAGGTGACTATGGTATAGAAATAACTACACTGACAACTCAATGATTTCACTGGTCCTGCCATATTGCGGGGAGGGTGTTGGGAAGCAGAATATTGTTTAAATTTATTATCCTCCCTGCTTTTTTGTTTTCATTTTCAAAATCCATCACTTTATTTCCCTTACGAGGCAGCCATACATTAAGCATGTGACAGTCACACGATTTCTGCAGTGAGCCCCAAGGCTTCCATGAGCTTTCCTGGAGCCTATGGCCAGAAGAGTCCTCAGATTTCAAATATTAAAGGTTTCTCCACAGCCACAAGTTCCTTTGCTATTTGGGTTATTGAACACAAACTCACTGGATAATTTGTCTTCAACACAGTCCATTTCTGTTCCTAAAAGTGTTAGCTGTGCTTTCTTTTCGATGAATATTCTGACTCCATCTTGAATAACTTCTTCATCAGAATCTCCTTTTGTCTTTGTATATATTCTAGCATATAAGAAAGGCCATTACAGCTCCTGGTTCAGACACCAACTTTTATACCTACATGCTCAGGCTTATCTTTAAGAATTTGTTTTATCTTGTTTACTGCTGAAGTTGTCAGGGTGAGAGCGGCCCGGGTGGGCTGCAGTTTTCTCTTGTTCACAGCCCGGATAGTTGCCTGGACTAAGGAAGCTGACATCTTCACCATCCCGGCACCCTGGTGCCTCAGGCTGAAGCTCAGCCGCCTCAGCCTCTCTCCATGGACACAGCAGGTGCATCCCCCCACCCCTGCTTTCTTTTTTAATCAGACCCTGTCTCCTATTCATAACAATATTGGGTTTTTCTTTCTTTTTTTTTTTTTTTTTGATGGAGTCTCACTCTGTCACCCAGGCTGGAGTGCAGTGGCACAATCTTACCTCATTGCAACCTCCGCCTCCTGGGTTCAAGCAATTCTCTGCCTCAATCTCCGGAGTAGCTGGGATTACAGGCGCCCACCATGACATCCAGCTAATTTTTTTGTATTTTAGTAGAGACGGGGTTTCACCATCTTGTCCAGGCTCATCTTGAACTCCTGACCTCGTGTTCCACCTGCCCCAGCCTCCCAAAGTGCAGGGATTACAGGCGTGAGCTACTGCACCCAGCCTAGCTTCTTATCTATAATATTTGTAGGTATTTTTCTCAAATGTTTTAAATCTTTTACTTTTTTTGAGACAGATTCTTGCTCTGTAGCCCAAGCTGGAATGCAGTGACGTGATCTCAGCTCACTGCAGTCTGCCTCCTGGGTTCAAGTGATTCTCCAGCCTCAGCCTCCTGAGTAGCTGGGATTATAGGTATGTGCCACCACGCCCAGATAATTTTGTATTTTTAGAAGAGACAAAGTTTCTCCACGTTGGTCAGGCTGGTCTCAAACTCCCGACCTCAGGCGATCCACCCACCTTGGCCTCCTAAAGTGCTGGGATTACATGCGTGAGCTACCATACCCGGCCTATTTTTGTATTTTTAGTAGAGACAGGGTTTCATCATGTTGTGAGGCTGGTCTCATACTCCTGACCTCAAGTGATCCGCCCGCCTCGGCCTCCCAAAGTGCTGGCATTACAGGCGTGAACCACCGCGTCCGGCAGAGTACCTTTAGTTCATTTTTGTTTTCCTAATAATCAGATTTGAATGCTTCTAAGCTTTCAGTCAGTCTCAGTCTGTTGCCCAGGATGGAGTAAGGTAGCACGATCACAGTTTATTGCAGCCTTGAACTCCTAGACTCAAGCAATCCTCCTGCCTCAGCCTTCCAAGTAGCTGAGACTGCAAGTGCACACCATTAAGCCCAGCTAATCTTTAAATTAGCCTCCCAGCCAGGCACAGTAACTCACACCTGTAATTCCAGCAATTTGGGAGGCCAAGGCAAGCTGATCACTTGAAGCCAGGAGTTGGAAGACCAGTGTGGATGGCGAAATCCCGTCTCTACTAAAAATACAAAACAGCCAAGTATATATAGTTGCAGGCACCTGTAATTCCAGCTACTCAGGAGGCTGAGGCAGAAGAATCCCTTGAACCCAAGAGGCAGAGGGTGCAGTGAGCTAAGATCATACCATTGCACTCCAGCCTAGACGACAGAGTGAGACTCTGCCTCAATAAATAAATAGGCTTCCCAAAACACTGAAATTACAAGTGTGAGCCACCTTGCCCAGCCAAGAAGTTTTTTTTATTTTTTATTTTTGAGACAGAGTCTCATTCTTGTCTCCCAGGCTGAAAAGTGCAGTGATATAATTACAGCTCATAGCAGACTCGACCTCCTGCAGTGACCCTCCTGCCTCAATCTCTGGAGTAGCTGGGACCACAGACATGCACCACCATGCTCAGCCAATTTTTGTATTTTTTTGTATAGATGGAGTTTCACCACGTTGCCTAAGCTGGTCTCCAACTCCTGAGCTCAAGCAATCTCCCTCCTCAGGCTTCCAAAGTACTATGATTACAGAAGTGAGCCACCATGCCTGGCCATGAAAAAGAGAATTTTAACAAGAAATTAAATCTGGGCATTGTAGCTCACACCTGCAATCCCAGCTACTCAGGAGGCTGAGGCAAGAAGATCCACTTGAGCCCAGGAGATTGATGCTGCAGTGAACCATAATCACACTACTGTACTCCAGCCTGGGCAACAGAGTGGAGACCCTGTGAAATGAACTAGAGAAGAAACAAGAGAGGAGAAGAGAAAAAAACTCTGCTTCTTTATTTCATTTCTAATTGGCCCTCATTATGATTTCTAAACTACTTCTGGAACCTCCCAGACTTAAACTTACTTGTTCAAAATAGAAACAAATAAATCTCAATGTAGCTGTTTGCTTTCTAGAAATCTGGCTTCCTCCGGCTTGGGATAAAATCTTAGACATTCAAAAAGGAGGCTTATGCAGATACAAGAGCTCTTTGTCAGTTACGGGAAACTGTTTCATTTTTATTTTTTTGAGATGGAGTCTCCCTCTGTTGCCCAGGCTGGAGTGCACTGGCATGATCTCAGCTCACTACAACCTGTACCTCTTGGGTTCAAGCAATTCTCCTGCCTCAGCCTCCTGAGTAGCTGGGTTTATGGGCATGCAGCACCAAGCCCAGCTAGTTTTTATATATTTTTTTTTTGTAGAGATGGAGTTTCACCATGTTGGCAAGGCTGTTCTCGAACTCCTGACCTCAAGTGATCCACTTGCCTCAGCCTCCCAAAGCGCTGGGATTACAGGCGTGAAACACTGTGCCTAACTTGTTCTGAAAAATAATTTTAAATGGAGAATTATTCCATACAATGATGAATATCCAAGGTGGTATTCATTGCTCAATTCTTTCTGCCAGCCACCACTCTTTAACAGATGAGCCTTTACATTTTGAGTAGTTTTCAGCTTCCAATTCTCATTCTCACAACCTACAATGGTCTGTCAACTGAGGCCTCTGTCAACCCCCTACACAACCAGTGTTCTATATCTGGGATAAAGAAGTGTGGGTGGTGATACCTTCTTTTGTCTTTCTTTTGCTTTCTAAAGGTAAATGTGAGAGTTCCCTAAATCTGCAACCTACTTATCAGATCAGAAAACAGGGTAAGAAAACATTTGAAATAGAAGACACTTGGATTCATATGCTTACCTGCAGCTGCACTGGTGGATGTAATAGATGCAGAGGGTAAAGCAGAGTTTTGAATGGGTCTACCTGCATTTTCAGAGGGCAGAGAGCTAGTAGTAGAAGGAATACTCATCAAAGGCTGTGAGAGAAGAGACTGGTTCTTGTTCAGTATTTGGCTCCCTGAGAGAGCAGCAGATGGGTTCTGAACTTGCACTTGAACTTGAGACATGGTCACTTTCAACAAAAGTGAACAAATGCAGGTAAACAGCTTTCAGTGCAGGTTAATTCAGTGCTATGAAGTCTAAAGTTCTACCTAAAAGTTGTAAGGGAAAGAAAATAAAAAGGTAAATTATAGAGGAGATATGTAATTGCCAATAGTCAGTCAAAATGGTGTTACCTACTCTGGAAAATAGCCCCGTTTAGTATGTAGCTATGTTGATTTATTCAAAATGTTTCTCCTTAGTATACAGTAAGTTTCTTGGCCTTGTGACTTTCCCAGTGTTTTTTAAATGATTTACAATATCCATGTGCTCTGCACATTCACTATACAAAGTGAATCAGTAGGGTATAATAATATTTGTTGGTGAATGTTAACAACTGCGAACTTCCTGAAGAATAGTCTAAGTGGATTAAAAAGAAAAAAGAATTGTAAACTATAGCTTACATTGAAAAATGCAAATTTACGGCCGGGCGCGGTGGCTCACGCCTGTAATCCCAGCACTTTGGGAGGCCGAGGCGGGTGGATCACGAGGTCAAGAGATCGAGACCATCCTGGTCAACATGGTGAAACCCCGTCTCTACTAAAAATACAAAAATTAGCTGGGCGTGGTGGCGTGCGCCTGTAGTCCCAGCTACTCAGGAGGCTGAGGCAGGAGAATTGCT